>PVKS010008981.1:0-65902 GCA_004027875.1 Aplodontia rufa | reverse complement strand
TGGTGGTGGTGGTGGTGATGGTGATGGTGGTGATGGTGGTGGTGGTGATATCTAACAGCACTTACTTTATCCCAGACAGTGTTTTTTGCAGTTTGTATATATTAAGCCATTAAACTATTATCATTAGCCAATTATCTCCATTTTGCAGATGAGGACATAAAATAGAGAGAAGGAGAGACAAGAGAGTAACTTGTTCAACTAGACTGCTGGTATGTGTCAGAGCCATGGAGCCTGAGTTGAGCCTGTGCCTGTGGCTGCTGCATTGTCTGAGGCCCTGTGAAGCCATACTGTGTCTCGTGCCTTTTTCAGAGGAGAGTGAGGAGCCCCTGGGAGGATCATGGACTGAATGTTGGTGTGCCCTCGAGGTTCACATGTGGAACCCTAACCCCGATGTGCTGGTATTTGGAGATTAGCCTCTGCCAGCTTATTAAGGCATGTGGTACAGTCCTAATGAACAAAAGGGATTCCAGAGAGCTTGTTCGTCCTCTTTCCGCCCTGTGAGGACACAGCAAGACAGCAGCTGTCTGTACCTTGGAAGGGAGTCCTGCCCAGAGCCCAGCCACACTGGCACCTTGATCTTGGACTTGCAGGCTCCAGAACCATGAGAAATAGGTTGCTGCTGCGTGTGAGCCGCCTGATCTGTGGGTTTGGGCAACACCTGCTGCCTAAGATAGGAGGCGAGGGTTTTTTGTTTTTGTTTGTTTTTGGTAATAAAAGTTATTCAAAACTTGTGAATTGTTTATTTCTGTAATTTTCCAGTTTATTATTTTCAGATCATGATTGACCACAGATGGATGAAATGTCAGAAATCAAAATTATGAAAAAAGAGGGACAACTGTTCTTTGATTAGTCACTGTGATTTCCCATCTCTTCACCATCCCTGCTGCCCCTTCTCCAATGCACTCCAGTGAGCCTGTCAGTGTCCTTCGATAAAATATGGAACCCAGAAGGGAACATGGTACTCCCAGTGTATGGCCTTCATTCTTCCTGACACTTCCTCTAACATAGACCCATGAGTGGAGGCCATAGTGCCCTATTGACCCATGCAGAACACCAGCTACTAAAATGCATAGCTGGCTTTATGAAATGCCATTTATTGTGTATATATTGCCATCCTATGTCAGGCAATGTTAGTCACTGTGACACATTGCTGCTCCCTGAAATCCAGAGGTAGCCTCAGATTCTTTCTTAACACTATCTCTAGTCAGCCACCAACAAGTGACCCAGATGAAACTTAAATTTGACACTGAAGTGCCAAGTTCAGCCTCCCCTACTTAGTTCTTCTGAGCTGATTTTTATCTCACAAATCAAGGGTCTTTACATTTATCCTTAGTTGAATTTATTCATGTTAGGTTCAGCCCACTCCAGTTTCTTTATCTTTCTTTCTTTCTTTTTTCCCCCTTTTTCATACACGAATTGAACCCAGGGGCATTTAACCACTAAGTCACATCCCCAGCCTTTTTATTTTTTAGTTTGAGACAAGGTCTTGCTAAATTGCTGAGGCTGCCTCTGAACTTGCAATCCTCCTGCCTCAAGGAGGCGAGGTTTGAGCCGCACTTTGAAGCACACATCTAGGTGGAACAAGGTCACCAGGATCACCTCTTGCTAACTGCTCCAGGGAACTCAGCTCCAGCCGCACCACAGCACCTGTGGTCTTACACACTCATGATGTTGACCCTGAGGCTCAGGGTCTCTTAACCCAGACTCCTCCTGTTGGCTAGTAGTGCTGCCCTGAGGCCTGAGGAGGGCAGCAGGTCCCTTCCTATACAGGATGCAGGCAGGGAGAGCTGGCACCTGAGGGTTGCTATACAGGACAGGAGCCCTCGGCAGTGTGGTCAGTGCCTGGTCAGTGCCCACCCTTGCTGTTGCCCTCAGAGACGGCAAGTGTGGCAGACTCACACCCCACCAGGGCTTCATGCTCCTTCTGCCCCAAAACAGGAAAAGCCCTTTACTTGTGGGTCAAATCCTGGGTCTGAGTGGTGCCACCCTTCCTCTATCTTCTCTTCCTGGAGGAGGACCACCTGTGGCTGCTGGCTCTGGACAGGCCCACCATTTCCCTCCCCCTGGAAGGCCCCACCCTGGCTCAGAGGCCAACCCCAGCCAATACCAAAGGCTGCCACTCCCAAGGCTGCCAGGTGGCAATGAGGCTGGATGTCCACAGCAGCTTCTGGCCCTCACTGGGTCACTCTTGGGTGTGTGGGGGATGCTGGCTGGCTGGTTCTTTCCTCACCTGCCTCTTCAGTTGGCCTCACTGGAGGCAGAGGGAAAGGTGGAACGAGGTTGGAACGAGCACCTCCTCTCTCAGCTGGTGCCTTGCTGCACCCTGTGAGGTGGGGGCCTCTCTGGCAGCTTCGCTGCTCCCTCCATGTTCCTGGCCCAGCCGAGCAGGGAGAGCAGGGATGGATCCCTTCCCACCTGTCCCAGGCCATGGCTGCAGCCAGGCCAGTGAGGAAGAGTTCACACCATGAGGCTTTGCAGCTCCACTACTCCCTGCCCGCTCAGCTCCATGTCTGTCCTCTGTGAGATGAGGACAATGAGCTTCCTCCAGGCTCTGATGCCCTGCCAGGTGTTTGTGCCCCCCAGGGGCATCCTGGTCAGCTGCAGCTGGTTCTCCTCCCTCCAGACACAGGTCCAGCATGCTGGCCTGGAATGTCGGTGGCTCTGCCCTTTTCCATCACCTGCTCCTGAGGTGCTGCCCTTCCTGCCTGGGCCTGTACCTTGTGTTGGTGGCTGGGAAAGTGTAGCCCTGGCCAGCTTCCTCCTGTTCAGGGCAGAGGGAGCTGAGACCTGTGTGGGAGGGGCCCTGGGAGAGATGGGAAGGGAGACCAAGGCACAGAGGGCCCAGCAGGACAGTGTGTTCTCGCCCACAGATGGCCTGGCACAGAGCCCACTGGGAATGCCTGGGGCCAGGGACAGAGGCTGCTCAGCTGTCATGCTGATTAAGCCCAGATGCCCCACTGCACACGGCAGGCAAACCCTGGGGAACATTTGACTTAAAACATGGGAGCTGAGAAGTGTGCCAGGGAACCGGCTACGTGGGCAACAGAAGGGAGGAGCAGCCCCGTCTCCCCTGAGGGTGGGTGGCCCAGCAGAGCCCAGTCCTCCATGCCCGGCCGCTAGAACAGCTCTGGCCTGGCCGATGCCATGGAGCCCTACAGGTGGGCCACATGCCAGGCACTGCAGAAGGATCCTGTAACCTATACTGGATGGCAATTGACATTTGCCACCTCAGGAGCCCCTAGTGGCAGTGGGCTGAGCAACCTGATCTCTGCATCTTGTTCTGCTTGGGGCAGTGGAGTTCTGAGCACAGGCAGGACAAGAAGGCAGGCACAGCATGGAACTTTGGGCTTTCAGCCCACCGCTCTACCAGCCCCATACCCTGGCCCCTACGGCCTACTGCCTACATCAGTGGGGGAGGTGAGGCCAACTCCCAGAGCCCTTGCAGACCTTACCAGTCGGGAAGCAGCTTTCTCCAGTCAATAGGAAAGTAGCTGTCAGGGCCAAGGAACAGCAGGCACAGTGGTGGGCAGATCGTCCAGCACTAAGCAGAGGCAGCCAGACAAGGCCTGAAGGAATGCCAGAGCCAGGGGCGAGGTTACCAGGTGGGAGTGGCCACCTCGATTTGTCTTTTCACTTTTGGTTTTTCTTTTGTTTTGTGGAGCTGCAGATCGAACCTGGGGCTTCTCACATGCCAGGCAGCTGCTTGACCCCTGGGATACACCCCCAACCCTTTCTATCATGAAAGGGGATCTTGCTAAGTTGCTGAGGCTGGCATTGAATTTGCATCCTCGTGTCTCAGCCTCTCTAGCTGCTGGGATCACAGATGTGCACCTCCATGCCCGGCCCCTTTTTGGAGCTTCTACAGTGCTTCGTGAGGATGCCAGGAGCACGGGCCTATGGAGTCTGCGGGTAGACCTGCCTTGAAGGAGGGAGGGTTTGCAGAGACATGGAAGAGTGTCGCTCACGTCCAGGCTCACCTGCGATTCCACCTGGTGTTGTTCATTCTGAGCAAAGCATGGTGGCTGGATTGGGCTTGCTGTGGTGGGGGTGCAGTGCTATGATGCATGATGCAACCAGTGGCCCATCTGGCCACTGCCAGGGGACAGCAGGGACCTGGTGACCGGCCATAACGCTGCAGCATTACAGCCAGCCCAGCATGTGCAAGGCCCCGGCCCCAGAGAAAAAGGAAAATATGAAAAACAGGGTTGAACAGGGCTATTTATATCCCTCGAAGCCTGTGAGCTCTTAAAGGTAAGCTACTGTAGAGAAGCACTGCATGATCCAAATCATGGTGAAAACGGCAGGGAGTGGCAAAAACAGCACCACCTCGTCCTAGTGATGGGGATGCCCTCTGTTCAGGGATGAGGGCATCCCTCTGTTCAATGAAAGTTAATCTGATACTCAGGAGGAAGCACTGGGAAAGGGTGCACTGGAGGGGTCAGCTTACCAAGCCAGGTGGTCTCTACACAAGGACTCTGGGAGGCCAGTGCCCCCTGCTGTCCTCACTCAGAACACAGGGGTGCAAGGCTGAATGGTGCCCCCAATGTTAAGCCCACATGGAACGTACAAGTGTGGCCTTATTTAAGGTAAGGTCTTTGCAGCTGTGATCAAGTCGGAATAAGGCTGTGTGGAGTAGGGCGGCTACTCCAGGGCAAGGGCAAGTGGTTGTTCTAGAGCTAGGGCTAAGGCTAGGGTTAGGGTTAGGGCTAGGGCAAGGGCTAGGGCTAGGGCTAGGGTTAGGGTTAGGGTTAGGGCTAGGGCTAGGATTAGGGCTAGGGCTAGGGCTAGGGTTATGGTTAGGGCTAGGGTTAGGGCCAGGGCTAGGATTAGGGCTAGGACTAGGGCCATGGCTAGGACCAGGGCCAGGGCCAGGGCTAGGGTTAAATCTAGGGCTAGGGCTAGAGTTAGGGTTAGATATAGGACCAGGGCTAAGATTAGGCTTAGGCCTAGGATTAGTGTTAGTGTTAAGGCTAGGGTTACGGCCTAGTGCTATTGCTAGGGATAGGGCTTGATCTTTTTCTAGGGCTAGTCCTAGGGCTACTGCTATGCCTCTAGCAGGGTTTAAACCTGGATTTACGGCTATGGCTGGGGTAAGGCAGGGACTTGGGCTTGGGCTGTGTTTGAGTCTATGGTTAGGTTTATTGTTAGGGCTATGTTTGGGACTAGGGCTGGGGCTTCTAACAGGGCTGCATCTGGGTATTTGTCTAATGGTTTGGCTGTGGCTTCAACTTTGGCTAGGCTTGGGGCTAGAACTAAATTCGGTGCTATGGCTAGAACTAAGTCTAGGTTTAGCCTTAGATTTTGGGTTAGGGCTGGGGTTAGGGATTGGTTTAGGTCTAGCGTTGGGGGTAGTGGTAGGATTAGGTCTAGTGTTAGGAGTAGGGTTAGGGCTAGTCTTAGTGTTAGGCTTAGGTTTAGGTCTGGACCTGAGGCTCAGGCTCAGTTAGATCCTGTTTTGGAGCTAGTGCTAGTAGTAAGGCTAGTGTTAGAGAAAGGCTTAGTGCTCAATTTAGGGTTAGGCTTTTGTTTTGTCTAGCACTGGGGCCAGGGACAGTGCTTGTTCTAGGGCTAGTGCTATGCCTAGGTCTAGGGCTGGTGCTAATGCTGAGGTTGGGACTGGTTCTAGAGCTAGATGTGGCTAGGGTTAGGGCTAAGCATGGGGCTTCTACTGGGGCACATGTTTGGGCAGAGGCAAGGCCTACGGCTGGCACTAGGCTAGGGCTAAGGCTGGGCTATGTCTACGTCTAGGGCTTCGGCTAGGGCAGCTTCTCGGGCTGGGGCTAGGTCTGGGTCTGGATCTATGTCCAGTACTGGGGCTGTGGCTTGGGCTACGGCTAGAGCTGGGTCTAGGACTAGAAGTAGGTCTCATGCTAGGGATAAGGGTTAGGGTCAGGATAGGGCTCAGGATAGGGCTTGGGCTAGGGCTAGGTTCAGGGCTAGTTTTAGGGCTAGGGCTAGGGCTAGAGCTGTGTCTTTGGCTAGGTTTAGTGCTAGGGTTTGGGCTAGAGTTAGGGCTAGTGCTTGGGTTATGGTTAGGACTCATGTCAAGGCTAGGGCTAGGACTGGCTAGGGTAAGGCTAGTGCTTGTCTTAGAGTTAGGGTTATGTTCAGGGACTGGTTTGGTTTAAGTCCTTAGCTGTGACTCCACCTTTCCTTAGGGTTCATGTTAGGTTTATGTTCAGTCTAGAGATTGGGCTGTTTATAGTGTGGATCTACAACTTGGCCTAGGGCTAAGCCTGGGACTACAGCTATGTCTGGGACTACAGCTATGTCCACTGATTGGGTTGTTTCAGGGTTAGAGTTATGGTTAGGGTTATGGCTATGTCTAGCACTAGGGATATTGCTAGGGTTAGGATCATGCTAGTTCTGGGTTTAGGGTTAGGTCTATGGTTAGGGCTACTTTTTGAGCTAGGCCCAGGTCTAAGTTTAAGGTTAGGTTTTTGGGTAGGGCTACTGTTTGGACCATTGCCTGGGCTGGGGTTAGGATATTGCTGTGGTAAGTTTAGGTCTAGGTTAGGTCTAGATCTTGGGTTAAGGTAATGTTAAGTCTAGGGCTTGGACTAGGGCTGGGGTTTTAGTTAGGATTAGGAGCAATGGTTAGTGTTTGGGCTATCACCTGGTCTAGCATTATGGCTAAGTAGGGTTAGTGTCAGGATAAGGGGTAGGATGAGGATTAGGGTTTGCGGTAAGTTTAGTTTTGGGGTCATCATGGCCTAGTGTTAAGGGTTAGGGTTAAGGTTTCGGGTAATGTTAGTGTTTGGGCAATCACCTGGTCTAGTGTTAAGGGTTAGGGTTAAGGTTTCGGGTAATGTTAGTGTTTGGGCAGTCACCTGGTCTAGTGTTAAGGGTTAGGGTTAAGGTTTCGGGTAATGTTAGTGTTTGGGCAGTCACCTGGTCTAGTGTTAAGGGTTAGGGTTAAGGTTTCGGGTAATGTTAGTGTTTGGGCAGTCACCTGGTCTAGTGTTATTGGCTATGGTTAGGCTAGGGTTGATGTGAGGTTTAGGGTTAGGGTTAGTGTTAGAGTTAGGGTTAGTATTAGGGCTAGGGTTTGGGGTAAGTTTAGTGTTTGGGCCATCACCTGGCCTAGTTTTAGGCCTAGGTTAGGGGTAAATTTAGTGTTTGGGCCATCACCTGGGCTAGTATTAGGGCTCAGTTACAGCTCAGACTATTCCCTGTTTGATGCTAGGGCCAGAGTTAGGGCTAGGGTTGGTGTGATGGGAGTGCGAGTTTTTGGCCAGCACATGGCCTATGGCTATGGCTGGTCCTAGTCTTATGTCTTGGGCTAGTGCTTTGAGTCTGATTAGGCTAGGGTAGTGACACTCTCCAGCTGGTGTAATTTTTGTTTAGGGACATTGTTAGGTCCGGGCTTGTGCTTGCAGTAGTGCTACCCTTAGATATTGTCACAGCTCTGTTTCATGTGGACCCATGAGGCCGGGGCTCTGTCCCTTGGAGCACTCGTCAGCAAGGGAGGGTGTAGCCCGTGCCCTGCACTGTCCTTCCTCGCTGCTCCTGGATGATGCAGTGAGGGTGAGCATAGTGTGTTTTTAGGACCTGGGAGGCATTCTAGGATTTATCCAGCCTGTGACGGTGTACAGTGTTGGAAGCCTGGCCCACCACCGCTGCTGGTGTTGAGTGGGGCACTTGCAGGGTCTGCCTCTGTGGTATGCTGGCTCTGGGTGGGGTTGGAGCTACACATATTGAGGAGCACCAGCTGCTTCAGAGCTGCTGTTGGAAGGTGGCCTGCTGCTGCTTCCTGACTGCTGTGCAAAACATCTGCTCCCACCTGCTCACTTGATGCAGAGCCCTTCCCAGGAGGGACACTGCTCATGATGCCCTGCTCTTGTCAGACCTCTGTGGCTGTAGTGTGGTCACAGTTGGCACTGCTGCCTCAGGATTAGGCACAAGCACCCTGTATCCCACCAGTGGCAGCAACTGCCACACGCTGGCTGTGTGCAGACTGATCATGTCACAGACCAGCCATGTCATGGACCAGGCCACAGACTGGATGCCCATTCAGCTCAGTGCTGGCCTGGGATGTGGGGATGGCTCTGCATTCTCCCAGGTCTGTGTCACTGAGTCTGTGTGACTGACTGCTGCAGACCCAGGCTGGCCCTGTGCCACAGATGGAGGTGCAGGAGGCTGTCATGGTCACCCTGAGCTGGCCTCATCCCTGCCACAGGGCTCCTACCCTTGCTAGCCTGTCCAGGGGGCATCACTGGGGACCTTAAGTCATTGAGGGCATAAATCTGCCTGGCACAAGAGCCTGATGAACAGAGGGTCTGACCCAGCGTGGCCACAGGAGGGTGAACGGGACAGACCTACTCCCCCGAGAGCATGCTGAGCCCAGCAGGGCAGGAGAAGGTGATGTGGCTTTGATGGACACGGCCCATCTATGGGGGCATGCACAACTGCCCAGTCTCCCTCAGGCCTCCCAGCAACTTGACCTTCGTGCTGCCAGCTGCTGGGTCCAGGGTGAGGGGCACGGTGTGTGCCCAAGCGTGCACTACCAGCGAGTGTGTGTGAGGGCACGTGTGTGTGCACTGTGGGCATGAGTGTGCACAGGAGTGTTTGCGAGAGTGTGCATGTGTGAGGGCATGTGTGTGCACTGTGAGCATGCGTGTGCACAGGAGTGTGTGTGAGGGCATGTGTGTACACAGGAGTGTGTGTGTGAAAGCACATGTGTGTGCACAGGAGTGTGTGTGCACAGGTGTGTGCATGTGACACACACCTGCAGGTGTGCATTTCCCATCATGCTTATACCGTGTGGCTGGGCAAGTAAGCAGCAGCCAAGGAAGGTACATCAGGGCTCCTGGCAGACATGGGCCCTCACCTCTTGAGGCTCTTAACAGGCTGTCACCAACTCTTGACCCCTAGCCAAGCCTTCATGGCCCTGAGGACTTGAGCCCCAGAGCAGCTTGTACAGTGCCCAAGGCCTGGGGCACCCAGGAGGCCCCTCAGGCGGCTGGGTCCTGCAGGCCAAGGAGCAGCAGGAGCCCTTAGCCTGCTGTGTCTCTGTCACCTGTCACCAAGAACAGCACCCCATGCCAACAAATGAGCTACTTACCAATAAATGACAAGATTCAAGATTGTCCTTGGGTGACATCCCCTCTCCAGCTCCCCTGGTGGAGGGAGAAATACCTGGGCTTGGCAACAATGAGCTAGCACGCTCTGCTGGGCCTGGGCTGGTCCCATGGGACTTCAGAGGACCCCAGTTGAGATGCTCAGAATGACCCTGCATGTGCTCCCACCCTGGTGTCCCCCCAGCTGAAGGCCAGCGGTTGTAGGACGCAGTCCTCCTCCTCCTTCTTTTGGTCAGCAGTCCACTTGCCAGCATGGGGATGCCATTCTTGGTGGCCAGTGACGGGAGCACAGCAGGTGGAGGGCTGCATTCCCAGGGCTGCTTTTGCTCCTCAGCCCATGGGAGCCTGGTTGTGATGGGACCTCCTGGGCCAAGGTCAGGGTGAGGGACCCTCTGATAGGGTCAGCCCTCAGAAAGCCCCAGACAGAGGCTGTGAGCCGCGCCCGGCAGTTCACTGCCGTCTTGGGTTGGCTCAAGCCCCCATGGGTTTGGCTGGCATCCTCACTGTTGTCCACTACAGGGGTAGCACCAGGGCCAGGTGGCACAAGGACGGCTCCATGACGCAGTGCTTGGGAAAGGGTGCCAGCAGGTGGCTCCTCGCCTACTGCCCAGCATAGCTTCGTTCTTCAACAGCCGCCCAGGTTTATTTTCAAGCTGTCACCTGTCCCTCACAGCCCTCCCCATCATCTGGGCTCAGTCCGCCCTCAGGGAGGCTGGCCTCCTCCACTGGGTGGATGCCAGGCCCTTCTGGACCCTTGGCTGTGAATGTTGTCTGCTGAGGTGGTTTCAGAGGCCTGACCCCTGCCGGCCTTCCTCCGTTCTCCATGTGTGCGTCTGCCCGGCCTCTCCGTACATGCCTGTAGGCTGGAGAAATGAAGGAGCAAACACCTCCTGTTCCTGGCACTCCAAACTCAGGCCAGGTCAGAGCTGGACTCTGGTTCCTAGAACGCCAGCCCTGGACAGGCCATAGGGCCAAGGCCCCCTCCTCAGTCCTTCTGCAGAGGCAGGCAGTCCAAAAGTGGCCCAGAGCTGTTAGAATGGTGTGAACCTGAGGAAATTTTGTAAAATGAAAAGTGCCAAATTGAGATGCATTCCTGCTGCTCTCAGGCTGCAGCCCCCCTGGCTGGCACATGTGTGGCTCCTGGGACCCCTTCAGTTGCTGCCTCAGCTGAGTAGGTTCGGGTTCTCCAAGCCTCGCCATCCACACTCGGCTCCAGCCTCCGTGCTCCTGGTTCTAGCTGGTCCATTACCTGGAGGGCAAACTGAGGCTCAGAGACTCTGGGGAGCAGGTGGCAAACCGCACCTCAGCCCAGGTACTTGGAGTCAGCTCGGCGTCCATCCGATTTGGCCCAAGCATCAGGAAGAGCCCCTGCTCAGATGGCGCCAATGGAGCTCGGGTCTGGCGCCGGGTGGGGAGGCTCGTGGGAAACAGCAGGGATGTTGGGAGGCTGGGGCTGCTGGCAAAGGCAGGGGAAGGAGAGGCCAGGCGGAGGCAGCAGGAGGAAGCCTGGGCTGGAAGCGTATGGAGGACTTGGACACAGACCAAATTCTCAGTGTCTGGGAAAGGCATCCCCAGCCACAGGGAGTCAGGAAGCGGAGGCGGCTGCACCCACTGGCCCTTGTGTGTGGAGAGGAGGGGCGCAGCTGCTTGGCAAAGCTGGCTGCCCGTGGACCAGGTGTATCGAGCAGGAACTGAAGGTGTCAGCTGCTGGCACACTCATGTGGCCGCTTGGACAGTGTTGTGCTGTGAGGCTGTGTACCTCTGGCCCGCAGAGGAAGGTGGTCCCTGCGTGGGGCGGTCACAGCCCCCTGTTCCCCTGTAGACCCCTGTGCACCATGTGGCCCTCAGTGGACAGCTTCATTCACTTTTACTTTTGGGAGGGAGGTGAGCCACAGGGCCACTGTCATGGTTGTGTGGTCCTGGGACTTTGAGGATGGGTCAGGAACTTGTTCCAAGCCCAGGCAGGGAAGATGCTTCCTGGCAAAGTACCCAAACTGAACCCCTTGGCATGGCCATGGGCCAGAGAGAGGCTGGAGTAGGAGGACAGGAGGTTGTCCACAAGCACCTATTACCTGCTCAACAGGGATGCAGGCATACACGTGACATGAGTACACATGTGCCTAGACACATGAGCATATATGTGCACAGACACATTCGCACACGTGTGCTAGACACATGCCCACATGTGCCCTCCAGCAGGAGCTGGGTTGCAGGCCAAGACAAGGAGTCACAGGTGGCTGGGGGCCTGGTGAGATCACAGATGGTTTTGTGTTTATCTGCTTTTCCAGCTGTTTTCCCCAGTGAATATGTCACTCGTCACTATCTAAAGAAGGTTGCAAACATGCAACTTCCCAAAGTAAGGACTGAGGAGGAGGCAGTGGCTGGAAGGTGCCTTGGCTGGCAGCTGCTCTCAGACCCCTGGACGTGGTCCACAGGGCTGAGAGGCAGAGGTGCAAGAGCTGGGCTGAGGCCTGCATTGGGTTGGGGACCCAGTGGGTACAACCAACTTGCAGCTCGTGTCATGGGGAAAACCTGCCTCTCTGCTGAATTATTAGAAGGATGTAGAACAGGGGCTGGAGTGGTGGCTCAGTGGTATGGCGTTTGCCTGGCATGTGCAAGGACACAGGTTCAAACCCCAGCACCACATACACAACAAAGTATGGGAGGAACAAAGTCATGGGAAAACTAAATAAAAATTCTTCTCTTTCTCTCTCTCTCTTGTTGTCTGTCCTTCTTTCTTTAAAGAAGAAGAAGGGGGCTGGAGCGGTGGCTCAGCGGTTTCGGTGCTTGCCTGGCAAGCATGAGGACCCGGGTTCAAACCCCAGCACCACGTACACAACTGAGTGTTGGAGCAACTAAGGCCATGTGAAAAAGTAAATAAAGTTGTTTCTCTCTTTCTCTATCTCTCTCACTGTCCCTCTCTCTTTAGAAGAAGAAGAAGAAGGAGGAGGAGGAGGAGGAGGGGAGGAGGAGGAGGAGGAGAGGAAGAAGAAGTGTGTAGAAGAGGCACGCAGGGTGCAGGACTTCTGTCCCATGAGTCTTTAAGCATCCAGCTGCCCACAAACCACTTCCTTTTGGGGCTCCATTGCACAGGGGTGACAGAAGCCCAGAGAGCCGTGGGCACTGCTGATGGCAGTGGGGAGACCTAGCAGCCTGTCCCTTCAGGTCTTGGCCTCTTGGGCCATATCTGTCCTTCTAGAGCAGGACCCTCTAGAACGAGGAGGGTCAGGGAACTTTGTCATGGAAGCTCAGAGACAGAAGGCGAGGAGACTGGACTCCCTGTCTCCTGCCTTGGGGGGCAGCTAGGAACCAGAGACTGGGATGGAAGCATTCTCATCGCTCAGGAGGGCTCTGGTTGCTCCTCTGACCCTGTGTTGGAGGGGAGGTAATGCCTGTCAGTGGGAACTGGATTCAGATTCTGGCTTATGACTGTGATCCTCCCCTACCTTGTGATGCTGGGCAGCCGTGTCACCTGTTCAAGCCCAGGAGACAGCTGATGCCAGTGCCCAGTGCCACTGAGTTGGTGTTTCTAGGGGTGCAACCAATGGCCACAGACTCACGGGGTCCTCACAGCACAGCGGGTTGTCGGGATGTGGCCTGTCTCAAGTCTCTGGGACCCAGACCCAAACCTGGCTGCTCCAAGGGGTTTGTCCCCTCAGGTGTCTCCTGGCCACCTGTCCCCTCTTCTTGGGGCTTAGGGGTGACCCACAGCACCCACGGACCCTGCTTGGAGCTCAGCCTCTGCAGGAACTGCATGGTCATCTCAGGTTCCAATCTACAACCTTCAATGCTCCCTGTTGCCCAGGGAGATGATCTCAAGGGGCCCCCCAACCACAAGGCAGAGCATATGGGGATGGCAAGGGCACTGGGGGACGCCCAGCTGAGCAGGAGGCAGCTGGTCTCTCCTCTGGTGCAACATGTGGTTGGCGTATGTGGAGAACACTCCACCCCAACCGGGGACCCCAGGAAGCAGCCCTGGTACTGACTTGGGTAAAGGTGGGTATTCTTCAGCACCTCCCAAAATCTGACAGGTGAGCAATTTCTTATTGATTGATTGATTGATCTTACTTTTGTTCTGGGGATTGAACCCAGGCTGCTTTACCACTGAGCCATGTCACCAGCCCTTTTTATTTGTATTTTGAGACAGAGCTCACTAAGTTGTTGAGGCTGGCCTTGAACTTGTGATCTTCCTGCCTCAGCCTCCTGAGCTTTTGGGATAGCAGGCGCGGCCACTGCGCCTAGCTAGATAACTACTGGAATCTGAAATGAAGATTGTGAGCTTCTGCTGCTGGGACACAAGTTCCCCGGCCCTGTTTCCACTGCATGGAACTTTCACCCCACTTACACATGACTTTGCAACATTGAACTGTGCATCCAAGTGGTAGTGTATTTATCATGTAAAATTCACATATCCCAAAGAAAAGTCTGTAAAGCCAGGAGTGGGGCTCAGGCCTGTGTTCCCAGCTACTCAGGAGGCCAAAGTAGGACAATCGCTGTGGCCCAGGCGTTCGAGATCAGTTTGGACAATATAGTGAGACTCTGTCTCAAACAATAAATAAATAAATGAAAATTTAAACAGAAGAAGAAAAGGAAAAAGCTGTTAGGTATGGAGAAGATGTTATTACACAGAGGTGAACATAGATTTTCCCAAAATCTAATTTTTTTTCTTGAGAATTCAAATTTTGCCACTGGGAGCAAACACAGTTAGCAGTTTCCTTGAACTGGCGGGCTGGCCCCCTCCTGTGGACTCCTGAGCCGGGTGACGTGCTGGCTGGTCACTTTCCAGAAAGGGCCATGGGGTGCCCTGAGAGTGGGAGATGGCCCTCTGAGGTGCGCTGCCCAGGGGACCAAATTCACAGCCTTTCCTGATGGCACAGTCAGGGAAATCTCACCCATAGGCACTTGACCCCACCAGGACCCTAGGGCCCCCAGCCGTGATGTGCATCCAGCCTGGCCCCTGCCCAGGGAGCCTCCTGAGGCACTGCCCTGGCCTCAAGCTCTCAACAGCATCACAGAGCATCAGTTTTGATCCCCCATTGGGTGGAAGTGTCCTTGAATATGGTGGCCCACTCTCCCTCCTGTCCTCTCCTGAGCCTCATGGCTCAAATGTTTGTTCGCTAGGTTCTGTCTCCCTGCCCACCATCTGTCAGGCATCCAAAATCATTAGTAAGCAATAAGGAGAGGGTTGTGGTTCACCCAGATGGGAGTTTGTGAGCAGGACGGGTCCAAATGTACTGAGTCTGACTCTGGAGATCACCCAGGACCCAGGGTCTACCTATTTGCCTGTCCTTACACTGACTCATTCTCAGGCTGTGTGCCTCATGGTGACAAGATGGCTGCAGTGATTGCAAACACCACACAGACACCCTGAAAAAAGGGGGCCTCTTTTTCAATGTGCCTCTTTGTTGGTGAGGAAACCCCCCAGATGTGGCCTCACATCTCATGGCACAGCTCCTGGAAAGGTGAGTGAACCTTATGACTGGCTTGGGCCACTCAGGTCTGCCTCCAGGCCTGGAGGTCTGAGGCTGCCTCCCTTGAAGCACATGACTCATGGGAAGGAGGGAATGGGAATGAAATCAGTATCGGAGGGAGAAGGATGTGGAGCGGCACCTATAGCGCCAGCCACCGAAGTGTTCCTGCACTTCGCGGAGCAGGGAGATGGGTTGCTGGAAGCTGTCTCTGACACCAATGTCTCCTGTGGGCTCCCACTTCGGCAGTCAGTCCAGCTTGAGCCAGAGCCTGGGGGTGACCAGTCAAGAGCATGGGGGAGACATCATAGGGGTGTGTCTGCCAAGGCGGCACTGCCCCTAGGACAGGCAGGCATCAGTACTCACTGCAGGTTCAAACTGCAGGGACACTCGGTGGCTCGGACATCCAGCGTCTCCCACTTCTGAGAGGGTCCAGAACAGCTTTGTGGGGCCCTGGCTGGCCAGGCCAAGTCTGTCAGCAGGGCTGCAGCTCACACTGATGGTGGACAAAGCCTCAGTGCCTCACCACTCAGACCCTCCACGGGTCACTTGAGTGTCCTGACAATGCCGCTGGTGTCCCTGTCCTGTGTGTGAGTGCAGCAGGTCAGGAGGAGCTGGCCGGCTTCCGCTGCTTGCAGTGCCCCTGCGTGCACGGTCAGCCTGTTCAGGCTGCAGGCTACAGCCTGGCAACCACCCTTCACCCCATCCTGGTGGGGACCTTAGGTGGCCTGTGTGGGCTCCAGGGCTTCGGCTCGCCCCACCTTCTGAGCAGGACAGCTGCTCCCTGGGGAATGCCAGCTGTCAGAGCCCACAGGGCCCAGCATGCTCAGGGGGTGCGCAAGTCCCTCTGGGGACCAACTGCTGCTGGTCACTCTGTGCCCTGCAGGGTCCTAACCCCACAGGGGGCAGTAGGGTTGGGGTTGGGGTTAGGATTTAGGGTTTCGGCGTCAGGGTTAGGGTTTAGAGTGTAGTACTTTGTTGGGGTTGGGGTTGTATGGGTGTGTGGTACGTGTCGGGGTATATCATGTTAGGGGTGCAGGATGCATGGGGTTGTTGGGGTATTGTGGTACTGGCTGTATTGGGTGTGGGGTGTGTGGGTGCAGGTGTATGGGGGTGTGGATGTATGGAGTGTGGGTGTTATGGTACAGGTTGTGCAAGGTGTGGGGTGTTTGACTGCAGGGTGCATAGGGATGCAGCGTTCACAGGGAGTGCAGTGTTCATGGCTGTGTGTGCATGGGGCTGTAGGGTGTTATGGGATTGTGGGATATATGGGTGCAGGTGTACGGTGGTGTGATATTAGGGTGTGGGGGTGAAGGTGTGTGGGGGTGTGGGTATCGGGGTGTGTGGGTACAGGTGTATGGGGTTGTGGGTATTAAGATGGGGTGCAGGTGTATGGGGTGTGGGTATTAAGATGTGGGGTGCAGGTGTATGGTTGTGGGTCTTGGGGCATGAGGTTGAAGGTGTGTGTGTGGGTTTTGGGGTGTGGGGTTGAAGGTGTGTGTGGGTTTTGGGGCACAGGGTTGAAGGTGTGTGTGGGTATAGGTTTTGGGGTGTGGGTTGAAGGTGTTTGGGGGTGTGGGTTTTGTGATGTTTGGGTGCAGGTGTATGGGTGTGTGTATTAGGGTGTGTGGGTGTGGGTTTTGAGGTGTGGGGTGAAGGTTTGTGGGGTGTGGGAATTAAGATGTGCAGGTGTATGGGTGTGTGTATTGGGGTGTGTGGGTGCAGGTGTATGGGGGGGTGTGTATGGTGAAGTGGGTATTAGGGCACAGGGTCATGGGTGTGGCCTTCGGGCTGTCTGAGCTCAAGGTGTTGGCTGAGGATGCACCCCCAGGTGTACCCTGAGTCACTCTGGGGGGCTTGGCCTGCCTCCTGAGGGCTGACAGGCACCATCCACACTAGGATGCAGCCAACACTACTACTGGCCACTGGAGGACCTTTCCTGATTTTTCCATCTGTTTATTAGGTGATTGTCCTAATAACCATCTGTCTGGGGTCACGGATGGCAGGCAGCTGTGTCAACAGTGAGGAGCAGGGTGGACCTTCCTTGACAGTGCAGAGGGGCTGCCTTGCATCCTTCCAGAAGTCTCTGAGGTGGGCACTGCCACCTCCCATCAGGCCACTGCTGGGTCCACAGGGATGGTTTCCACACCCAGCCCCAGGTGCCCAGTCTCTAGAAGCTCTTTCATGACTGCTGCTCTGTCCTCTGCCTCCTTCCTGATACTATGCCATCCACAGGGTGGACCCCCTGGCTGGCCACTAATTTGGGTTTCTTCTCCTGTTTCCGTCTTCTGCTTCTACTCTAGAAGATTCCCCTTATTTTCCCGCCCTTCCACTAGATTTCCATTTGCATCCTTCACCCAGTGACCCCTCCAAAGGCCGCTCCGCATCCTAGGGCCCTGCCTCCAGGGGCCAAGGCACCTGTGTCCTTCACACAATGACCCCTCCGTGTCCTGGGGACTCGCTTCCTGGGGCCATGGCACTTTGGCTCTGAGGGCACAGCCATCACTGCTCCCTGCAGGAGGTCTTACTGAATGGGCAGAGCCTGTATCTCACATGTTGGAGGCTGCCCTTGATGTCCTTCTGACCACTTGAGCTGATGAGTGACCACTGCAGTGCCCATCACGAAAGCCCAAGGCACAGACAGCACTGGCCCTGCCACACTTCCATGCAGGAGCCAGGCCAGGCCAATCACCGAGGCGTCCTGCCACCGTCCTTAGCTGTTTCATCTGAATGAGCAGGCTCAGTGCCGCAGGAGCTGTCCCCAGGAGCTGTCCCGGACCCATCTCGAGGTGGATGTCCAAGCCTCCACCTTCCTGGGAACCAAAGGTGAGCACAGCAGTCCTGGAGCTGAGGTGGGGCTCGCCCGTCAGAAACAAAGTTGTTAGAAATATGAGGCCCCAGGGGCTGGAGCGGTGGCTCAGTTGTTACAGCGCTTGCCTGGCATGCACAAGCACACGAGTTCAAACCCCAGCACCATGTACACAATAAAGTCTTGGAGCAAAGAAAGCCACATGAAAAACTGGATTTAAAAAAAAAATGATTCTCTCTCTCTCTCTCTCACTGTCCCTCTCTCTTTAAAAAAAAAAAAAAAGAAAGAAAGAGAAATACGAGGCAGCATGAGAAAATCAAAGGTCTCAGAAGTGGGCGAGGTAGCACCTGGGAGCAGGCACAGCTGGCAGGCGGGGCCCCTGCTCTTATCTCTGACCTGACACAGCGCTGCCCTTCATTCTGATTGGAGGAGTGCAGGGGTACAATCTACATGACTGGCTAATTTTAAAATTGAGGTGGGCAAAGGGAAGGGCTACCGGTGTATGGGACACCTGTTAGGGAATTTAAAAATTGCTTCTTTCTGGCCTCATGGTTCCCTAACCTAAGATGGCTTCAACCTTACAGTAAATATGCCTATCTCGTATTACAGGCTTAACTTTGATAGAAAACATAAATCTTATAAACCCCAGTGGTAAACATCATTATTGTCCTTCTGTCCCTCCCCTTTGCTAGTCTTTGTACCCTTGAATTCTGCTGAGTCCAGCAGGATCCAGAGAATTCTGACACCAGGCCAGGCCTGGTGGTGAAGGAGGCTGGGGAAAGGGTTTTAGGACCCTGCCCCTAATTATGGTGGCCATGTAACTGTACACTAGCTCAACTGAACTTTGTCAGCAAAACCTTTGCCAGTGTATCTGTCAGATTTGCATGGAGGTTGGCTGCGATTTGTAACTTCCTCTAAGGCAGAAGAGCTCTGTGCTGTGCTTCTTTTATAGGAGTTTGAGTTATGGGATGAGCCTTCGCCCCAGAGAGAGAACACCCCTATATAGGAGATGCTACTGCTGCTCTCTTTGATAAAACCTTGTGAAACTGTTGTCTGGCTTATTAAAATTAAAGAATGAATTAATTAAATGTTTTGTAACCTCCCACTGACACATAATATAAAACTGTAGATATTTCCAACCGTGGGGTCCGGGATTTGTGACACCCATGCTCCCTGGACCAAGCTGTTAAGCTTTTGTCCGGTCCTGGCCAGCAGGGACCGGACAAAGCATTCAACTGGACCCATTTGCTCTTAAGTTTTCCACACACTTTATTTCCCTCTTTACCTCGGCTAAAGGCCTCCAGGCGCTTCCCGCCTTCCCTCTCAGAGTCAAGGCCCTTAAGGCATTACATTTAGAGTCAAGGCTATTCACATTCATAGTCCTTGTTTCTACTGCCATACCAGAGTCACTGTTTCTGCAGCCGAGGCTCTTACTGCCTGCATCTTCTACCGCTGCTGATCTCTCTGCTTTCTCTGCTGCTGCTGCCTCTCTGACTCTCTCAGGCAGCAGGCGGTGGTCTCTCAGGCAGCTTGCTGTCGTCTCTCTGCTTTCCTCCTGACTGCTGCTTGCTTCTTCCATGCTGCTTCTTCTCTGGCTGCTTTCTCCTTGGGCCGCGCTCTCTACCTGACTAGCTGCTACTCTATTTATCCATTACAACAGCCAATAGGGGTATAGTGAAAGACGTTTATCCAGTTGTACCAATGAGTGACCAAATAGCTTAGTCCTGCGGTCAGGCATTACGTCACTAAGGAAGATACAAGCCAGCTGGGTCAGAGTTGTTTACCACCAATTCTTCTACAAGCCAGCTGGACCTCATGTTGGGGGATCCCCAACAAGCTTTAAATAAAAACTGCTTCCTGGATTTCCTCAGGGGTCTGCCTCATCTGTCCCTGCAACAGCGGGGCTCATGACTGAGGCTTGTGAGATAGGAAAATTTAGGCAATCAGAGTAGTTAGAATGCTCTAGTCAATCAAGGGAAAACTGGTCCCCCCCCCTTTTATTTGACATCCCCAGTGCTAGTAAGGAGGGTCCGGCAAGGTGGGTCCAGATGCAGACACTCCCTTCTGCTAAGGTAGGTGTCACAATCTTTCTATTGATGCCTGAGGCTCACACCAAAGCCTGGACCACCAGAACTTCTGAGATAGGAAAAGTTAGGCAGTCAGGGTAATTACAATGCTGCAGTTAATCAAAGGAAAACCAGTTTTTTTCCCTTTAAGATCAATTTGACATCTCCAATGCTAATGAGAAGGGTCAGGCAAGGTGGTTTCAAATGCAAACACTCCCTTCTGCTAAGCAAGCCGCCACATTCTTTTTTTTTTTTTTTTTTTTTTTTGATGCCAGAGGTGCAAACCCAAGGCTGGACCCGACCAGAATTTCTCACCCCTAAGTCCTAGGTTTGGAGGAAGGGAGAGGATGACCAATTGGGTGAACTTCCTATAAAAAAGGGCAAAGCTAGAAGCCTATTCGGCTCTGTCCCCTTCTCCCACTCTGGGGGAAGTCTGCTCTTTTCCCTATGCTTTACTTTCTATAAAATGAAGTCTGTCTAATACACTTGACTTGGTGACCCTCGGTTTCATTCTTCAACTCCAAGAGGACACAAACCCGACATCAACAAAAGTGGCATCACTTCCAACACCCATGACCTAGGTATGGGGAAGGGAGAGGTTAGGAGAAATCCTGACCTGTCCACAAGCTGTTGGCTCCCTTCCCCACCTGAGGGAAGTCTGCTCTGCTATCTTTCTTTTTAAATAAAATCTGCCTCCTCTACAGGAACCAGACATCCGCAAAACCGGCATCACTTGGACTGCAGGCTTTTCTGAATGACACCTAGCCAGGTGGCCACTTCTGAGGGCCACTGTTGCAAGTGTCCCAGACCCAGCCGCTTCCTCCAGGATGGTCTTCAGGGCTGCTGGGCCTGTCTTCCCAGGGCTGCTCCCAGGGTGGCAGGGACAGAGTGGCACTGCAGGGTGTGCACAAGGTTCCACTGGGATCGCACTGGCAGGTCCAGCACCCATGTCAGCTTGCGTGGGCCTCTGTGTCTGGCTGCCCCTGGCTGCACAAGGAGTGAAGATCAGGCCCTAGCTCCACGTCCCAAATTGTGGCCTGTTTGGAGTTACTCTGCAGCTTCCCGCAGGGGCCCCTCCGGGCTCGGCCCGGGAATCCGCATTGCACCTGCCCCGCACTCTGTTTTGGGGAGCGGTGCCCAGTGCCTGCATTCCATCCAGGGCCCCTGCGCCCAGAGAAACCGACACGGTTGAAGACGACTACACCAGCGGCCCAGGGCCCCTGTTGTGCTAGGACGAGCGGCCAGCGCAGCCGGCGACATGTGGGTCCAGAGGCGGGGCAGTGGCTGGGACGGACCGGAACACTCGCACCCGGAACCTGCGGCCGCGGCACCGCGCCCGGGGGAACGCACTGGGGCAAAGGACGCGCCGCGCCGGGGGACGCCATTGGACGCTGGACGCGGTTCCGGCCAGACCCGCCCCCGCCCCCGCGGTCCTGGAGGCCCAGCCCGACCCTGTGACCACGTGACCCTGTGACCCCGGCCCAGGTGAGCGTGCCCGGGGGCTGCGCGGGGTTGGGGGTTGTCCATGCCGTCCACAGGGTCCACTGCCCTCCCCGGGTCCTCTGCCCCGCGGTGCCCTCTACCCCAGGGTTCACGTGTCCCGGGTCCCCTGCCCCGGCGTCCACTCGGCATGCAGGGTTCACTCGGTCCCCGGGTCCCCTCCGCCCCACAGTGCCCTCACCCTGGGGTCCACTGCATCACTGGGTGTCCCCTGCCCTGGGTCCATGCCGCCTACCGAGTGCACTCTGCCCCAGGTCCACGATCCACGCTGTCCACACCCCTGCCGCCCCACGAGCTGCTGCTCGGGGCAGAGGACAGTGGCCAGCGGCTGCATTCTGCAGCTCTGGGGTCCTGCTGGTCCACCCGGCCTGGTCGCTGAACCTCCGCTGCAGCAGGACTGAGCGCTGTGGGCGATGGCCCTGAGCTGACCCCTCCAGGTGGCGCTTTCAGTGGCATTTTAC
The DNA here is from genome assembly GCA_004027875.1 of Aplodontia rufa. Classification (NCBI taxonomy): domain Eukaryota; kingdom Metazoa; phylum Chordata; class Mammalia; order Rodentia; family Aplodontiidae; genus Aplodontia; species Aplodontia rufa. The sequence goes on along the minus strand of PVKS010008981.1, from coordinate 44,518 downwards.
TTCCTCAGGTGGATGTGGGTTTCAAGCATATGCTTTCCCTCTCGGTTTCTTACATTTGAATGTACTGCTCGTGAACCCAACGTGACTGTCATTTTTAAAACAACCCCAAAACCCGAGCACAAGGGGAAAGGAAGGCCCCCACTACAGCCTCTTCCACAGATGAGAGGAAGTGGGGTCCCCTGGTGCAGGGTGTGTAGAGCAGTTGCCTTGGGCGGAGCAGGGGGTTCCACGAGGAGAGGAAGTGGGGTCCCCTGGTGCAGGGTCTGCAGAGCAGCTGCCTTGAGTGGAGCCGGGGTTCTACAGAGGAGAGGAAGTGGGGTCCCCTGGTGCAGGGTCTGCAGAGCAGTTGCCTTGGGCGGAGCAGGGGTTCCACAGAGGAGAGGAAGTGGGGTCTCCTGGTGCAGGGTCTGCAGAGCAGCTGCCTTGGGTTTAGCAGGGCTTCCACGAGGAGAGGAAGTGGGGTCCCCTGGTGCAGGGTCTGCAGAGCAGTTGCCTTGGGCGGAGCAGGGGTTCCACAGAGGAGAGGAAGTGGGGTCCCCTGGTGCAGGGTCTGCAGAGCAGCTGCCTTGGGTTTAGCAGGGGTTCCACAGAGGAGAGGAAGTGGGGTCCCCTGGTGCAGGGTCCGCAGAGCAGCTGCCTTGGGTTTAGCAGGGATTTCACTCATTTAGGAATCAGCCACCTTCATTTGAATGCAAGAAGTCGTCTCCTCAGTGGTTTATGACCAAACTGTGAAAGCATGTGCTCAGTAGGGCAGGGGGGTCCTCTACCAGCACGTGCCCCCTCGCTCCCACATGGCGTGTGGTCTGGGTATGCAGGCTAACAGGTGGGAATGAAGGTTTAGGCAATGGAGAGAACCGGGAGCCTCAGACTGGCCTGTCAGCGCCAGACCTGCTCTGGGTGGAAAGAGGCAGCTCTCCTGGTGCTGAGTGTGGCCTTGGGGCCTGCATCCAGGTGGCCTAGCCCTCCAGTGGTGGTCAGTGCACCTGGAGCACTGGGAGCAGCTGTGTGTAGTGGCCCCTCAGGGTGCTGCTCCTGCTGCCCTCCTAACCGAGCATGGTGATACACTGGCCTCAGGCTGATCGGGGCGCCAGGTACAGGTGTGCAAGCTGTGTGGAGCCAGGAACTCCTGACTGTGTCACCTGTTAAGTGGCTCGTCACCCAGCTGGGTTGGTGTTGAGCACCCCATGGGTGAAGGGCAGGCTCTCTCTGAAGAGTTGCTACTTGCTCTGGACCTGCAGGTGTTTGGGAGGACGATGCACCTACCCCGGGTGGCGTTTGGGGGCAGGCTGCACTCATCCAGATGACTTGTGGTGTCACCCTGCACTAGAGGATCATGTGATTAAGTGGCTTGGTGCGTGTGCCTGAGGGACCTGAGGGCTGGCTTGATGGGGGGATCACAGCCTTTGAGCCTGGGGAGAGAGGAAGGACCTCTGCAGGGACTGGGACAATGTTTGCCAGAAGCAAAGATGAGCTAGCAGAGCCACACCCGTGTGAGCACAGTCTTCCGCCCTGGGCTCCTCTCACCCTAGGTGCTCCATGTCCCTTGCCTAGATGCTTCTCATCCCTTGGGGTCAGTGGCTGTCCTCCCTCAGGGGCCCCTCCATGCCTCCCACCCTGGGTGTGTCCTCACAGAATGTGGGCTCTGCGGGAGCCGAGACCGTCTTGCCACAGTTCTTGCTGATGCCCAGGGACATTCAGTGGCAGGAGCGCTACCTGCTTCAGGGCTGGTTCTTCCCAGGAGGACAGTGGTTTCCCTCTACCTGTGTTTGCAAGAGTGTCTGGGCAGCAGCCCCAGGGTTCAGCACCACCAGTTCCGCCTACTCCAAGTGTCCCAACTGCCCCTCTCCCCCATGCTGCTGCAGGTGCCTGGTGATCCACCTTGGCCCTGCTCTACCCCATGCAGGGCAACCCAGGAATCTGTGGAAACGTCTAAAGGGGGCCCAAGGAGGCAGGCCTGCAGCTCCAGGGATACATGCGCCAGTTGTGGGCATGGTGTGCCCTGAGCTTGCTGTGTCAGCCTCTCCCCCTACCTGTGAGCCTGCGTGGAGCCAACACCTCTGGCCATGCTGAGAACACGTCCCCTCAGTGTGGTCACAGACACTGTGTACCTACCTTCTAGAGCACATACTTTAAAACATTTCTCTTTCTTTTTTGTATAATACAAAAGGAAATATTAATGCTGAAGTTGAAGCATATCTTTTTTAAAAATAAATGTCATTTCTTGGTCTCTCTGATCATAAAAGTTGTGAAAGATGGGAAGAAATTGAGATGCAGCTCCTCTGGCCTGTGAATTCTTGGGTGTTCATTCTCAATCTTTCTTAAAGCTTTGATGCCCCTCAGCAATACTGTAAGAAGCCTCCCCACCGCATGTTCCTCCCCAGCTGGGTGAGTGACTGTGGACAAACGACTCCACACATGTGTGCCATATGCATATATGCTCAGACTTGTATGGTTTCCTTAGACCTCTGGTTCTGCATCAGCTTCTCGGTGTTATTGTGTGACACTGGAGCATGTGTCTGTATGCACATCCATGTATGAATCTCTGCTGCTTCCTCAAGATGGATTCTTAAAGTACAGCTGGTGGGTGCAGGGTGTAAGCACAGCTGTGGGTGCAAGGCGTAAGTATGAGCACAGCCTTGGGCACAGGGTGTAAGCACAGCCATGGGCACAGAGTGTAAGCATGAGCACAACATGGGTGCAGGATATAAGCATAAGTAAAGTGTGGGCGTAGGGTGTAAGTGTAAGTACAGTGTGGGCATAGGGTGTAAGCGTAAGCGCAGCAATGGGCACAGGGTGTGAGTGTAATTACAGCATCAATGCAGGCTGTAAGCCTAAGCACAGCCATGGGCTCAGGGTGTAAGCACAGCCATGGGTGTAGGGTATAAGTGTAAGCATAGCCATGGGTGCAGGGTGTGAGTGTAAGTACAGTGTGGGCGTAGGGTGTAAGCATGAGTGCAGCCATGGGTGTAGGGTGAAAGCACAGCTGTGGGCACAGGGCGTAAGCATAAGTACAGCCATGGGAATAGGGTGTAAGTAAAGCCGTGGGCACAAGGTGTGAGTATAAGTACAGCATCAGTACAGGTAAGGACAGCCGAAGGTGCAGGGTGTAAGCATAAGTACAGCTTGGGCAGAGGGTGTAAGTTTAAGCACAGCCATGGGTGCAGGGTGTAAGCATAAGTACAGTGTGGATGTAGGGTGTAAGCACAGCCATGGACACAGGGTGTAAGCGTAAGCATAGCCATAGGTGTAGGGTGTAAGCATAAGCACAGCCGTGGGCGTAGGGTGTAAGCACAGCTGTGGGCACAAGGTGTAAGTGTAAGTGCAGCTGTGGGCATAGGGTGTAAATGTAAGCACAGCCGTGGGCGTAGGGTGTAAGCACAGCTGTAGGCATAGAGTGTAAGTGTAAGTGCAGCTGTGGGCATAGGGTGTAAATGTAAGCACAGCCGTGGGCATAGGGTGTAAGCACAGCTGTAGGCATAGGGTGTAAGTGTAAGTGCAGCTGTGGGCATAGGGTGTAAATGTAAGCACAGCCGTGGGCGTAGAGTGTAAGCACAGCTGTGGGCACAGGGTGTAAGTGTAAGCTCAGCCTTGGGCATAGGATGTAAGCGTAAACATAGCCATGGGCACTGGGTATAAGTGTAAGTGCAGCTGTGGGCAACGGGTGTAAGTGTAAGTACAGCTGTGGGTGTAGGGTGTAAGTGTAAGTGCAGGTGTGGGTGCACAGTGTAAGCGTAAGCCGTGGGTGCAGGGTGTAAGTGTAAGTGCAGGTGTGGGTGCAGGGTGTAAGCGTGAGCGCAAACGTGGGCCCAGAATGTAAGTGTGAGCGCAGACATGGGCCCAGGGTGTAAGCCATCTGTGTGTAACGTGGCCGTGGGCAGTTCTCCACTGGGCCTGGCCTTGGGCAGAGGGGTGGCAGATGCTGTCCTGAGCTCCAGGAGCACGGGACCTCATGGTACTTGGGGCAGCAGCTGTGGCCTTGCTGTGGACACTTTGGGTGCCCTGGCCTGTCTTGGCTGGGTCATCCTGCCTGAGCCCTCTGCTTGTTCCCAGAAAACACCATCACCTCCACCAAGTACCTGGGAACGTCTCTCTGGTGCTCTGAACAGCAGGAATCTGGCCTCAGGGCCATAATCCAGTAATACTGCACAGCAGGTCCTTGTGCAGTTTCTCTAGTTTCCGTTGCCTGCATGCACTGCAGAGGGAGAGGACTTTGTGAGGGAGGAGGCCTAGCACCTCCCTGTCCGCTGCTCAGGAGCCCGAGCTAGCTCATCCCTCCAGCCTTCTTTGGTCTTGAGTTCCCTGGCATTGTTTTTAGTTTCTCCATAGTGGCAGAAATCTCAGGATGAGCAGATGGGGCCTTGCCTCTGTGCCCTGGTGGAGAAGAGTGTAGAGCAGCCATGGGGCCCTCACTGCTCTTAATCCAGGAGTGAAGTAATGTGACTGCAGGAGGGTGGAGCCAGTGCTCACAGCACCTGAACTGGGCTCTGCGCGAAACCAGGAGCTGCTGGGCTTCCTCCCACTTTGCTGGGTCTGGCCACTCTGCTGACAGGCTCAGGCTGGAGGAGAAAGCAGCCAGCCACAGCGAGGCCACAGCATAGGGTGCACCAGGTGGCGCTCAGGTGTAGAACATACTTTTGGTTCTGCCATTTTTACTTTTACTTTTATTTTTTTTAATGAGGGAGAGAGAGGGAGCGGAGAGCATCAATTTCCATCTGGCCTTTGTTTCTCTGACACTTAGTTGTGTATGGGGTTTGAACCTGGGTCTTTGTGCTTGGCAGGCAATTGTTGTGACTGCTGAGCCATGGCTCCAGCCTGGTTCTGGCCATTTTTAAATTGTGGAGTGTGTTAAATAATCATGCGGCGAGGCATGAGGAGCTACTTACGAGAACAAAACTGCTGCATGGGTAGGCAACAGCATGGTGGCTTTCCCTGCCAGGACAGTGAAAGCAACGTGTGGCCTTGCTGGGAGGACATTGAACACAGAGAAGCAGGTCCCAGAGAGGGGCCATCTCTGTGTGCAGGGTGGGGACGCAGAGGAACTGCTCATTGCTGCCCTTGGCCATTCTCCCAGGACATGGGACCCAGACCAGGATACCACCCCGCTCCGTGGAAGGCGAGTGTGGTGTCTGCGTGGGGTGTTGGGCACAGCCTGGGACTGAGCTGTAGATGCCATCCCATCTTCCCCAGCATCTGGCATCCAGAGGCATCCAGGCCTCCTCCCCCCCCCCCCCCCGGGAACCAGTGCGGCTTCCAGCCTAGGTGAGTTCCGCATCTGGTTTCTTCATGCAGGTGTGCACTTCTGGTCTCCCTGACTTGTTGGGAGAAGACGACCAGGGGAAGGTTCCAGTGACCCTGTCTGACGTAGAGTGGCTTTTAGGGTGTGTGTGAAGTAGGGTTCAGCCACGATTGCTTTGATCACTGAGTGGAAGCTGGGGGAGAAATCAAGACACTACTTGTTATTATCATTACTAAAATAGTACTTACTGAAAGCCCCCATGGCCAGCACAGTAGGGGCACTGCTCTGACCAAGAGCCCCAAGTCACTGCCAGGTGGAGTAGCAGAGCCAGGGTGGGGGGTGGGGTCCCTGGCAGGGTGACTACCCTGGTCTCTCTGCCAGAGGCCAGGATGGAAAGGAGCTGGGCAGCAAGGGGCGAAACAGTAGCACTGAGACAGATCCAGCCCATGGTAGCAGAGTGCAGGGTCTCTCGCCAACCCCTCACTTCAGTTGCAAGATGCAATCCATCAGAAGCAGAAAGATAGGTGCTGGCCCTCTGTGGCTTTGCAGGGAGGAGGGCATTATGCCAGGAGCCTTCTGGTTGAAGTGGGCAGCCAGACCCGGTCCAGGGAGCATGCAGGTGCTGGTAGTCCAGGCTGTTGTGTTGCCTAGTGAGTTTTCGGGAAGAAGGAAGCACCTCTCAACCTGAAGAGACCGAGTCTCACCGGCCAGGCGAACTTGCCTCGTTGAGAGCCCCGCTCTATCACCAGCTCCCAGTGCCGCATTTGGTTAGGATGGCCAGCAGCCCCATTCGGGCCGGCAGCAGGTGCTCCTCGGGCCATCGCTCAGGACTCACCTTGTGTGCGCTGGATCCCATTCGCTTCTCCTTGGTCTCACTAGCTGCCTCATTGTGTCATGTGGTGTGGTTCTGAAACCTTCAGCCACATAGGTTACAGAGAAGCCTCCTCCCCTGTCTGGGTGTGCTGCCTCAGGGCTGGAAATCCATGGGTCCCTTCCAGCCCTGCCTCAGGGCTGGAAATCCATGCTGGGTCTTTGGAACTTGGAGTTGAGCTATGGCAAGCTGGACTCACACTGTGCCCTTCTCCCCCCAGCACGGCCCATGGCTTGGAGGATGCTTGCTGGTGCTGTGCTGTGCCCTGGGAGGCTGCCCTTCCGGCACCTGGTCTGGGCCTGGGCCTCCTGCCAACCAGCTCCTGGGAGATGCAGAGGAAGTGGCCTCCTGCACACGGCCCCAGCAGCCCACCCAGACAGGACTGCTCCTGTGTTCACCCGAGCCCTGGCCTTTGGGGACAGACTTGCCCTGGTGGATCAGCATGGCCGCCACACCTACAGGGACCTTTATCACCGCAGCCTCCACCTGTCTCAGGAGATCTGCAGGCTTCTGGGCTGTGTGGATGGGGACCTCCGGGAGGAAAGGGTGTCCTTCCTGTGTGCCAACGATGTCTCCTATGTCATTGCCCTGTGGGCCTCGTGGATGAGTGGTGGCATCGCGGTGCCCCTGTACAGGAAGCACCCTGAGGCCCTGCTGGAGTACTTCATCCAGGACTCCCGCAGCTCTGTTGTTGTGGCTGGCCAGGACTACGTGGAGCTGCTGAATCCAGTCGTCACACGGCTGGGGGTTCCACTTCTGCCTATCTCACCTGCTGTCTACCATGAGGCCTCGGAGGAGCCAGCGGACTGGCAGGTGCAGGAGCGTGAGTGGCAAGACCGGGGTGCCATGATCTTCTACACCAGTGGGACCACAGGGAGACCCAAGGGTGCTCTGAACACCCACCGCAACATAGCGGCTGTGGTGAGTGCCGGGGAGTTCCTAGTGGCTCTGCTGCATCCCTCCCATGCCATCATAGTGGCCCTGTGGGTGATGTCCCATAGTACTTCCCAGGATGACCTAGCTCTACCCCCATTCACAGCTTGCCACCTGCAAACTGCCTGAAATGCTTGGTGATAAAGGGTCACAGAATGTGTGACCTCAGCCTTCCTCACCAGGACAGCACAATGGAGCACCCAGGTGTAGGGGGTACAGGGACCATGGGGTGCCTGCCAAGACTGTGGGGCATATGAGGACAGAACAGACTACTGTGTGGCATGCAGGTGTTTTCAGGGAGACCAGCCACAGTCGGACCTAGAGCTGAGGACAGGGAGGACACTCAGGCCTGCCCCTGGTTGGGTACCACTAGTGTGCAGCCTTAGTAGCCATCTTGGCGGAACTCCACCCCCCACCCCCACTTCCAGAGGACATCTGTGGGTACAGAGAAGCCTCGCACAGTAGGAGCAGTGAAACTTAGAGGCACTCTGGGAGCAGAGAGCAGGAGACTGAGGTGCAGTGGGGTCTCACCCAACGGAGGCAGGGAGGCAGACACGAGGGCACAGAGTGGGAGGCTGAGGTGCAGCAGGGTCTCGCCAAGCAGAGGCAGGGAGGCAGACACGAGGGCACAGAGTGGGAGACTGAGGTGCAGCAGGGTCTCACCCAGTAGGGCAGGGAGGTGAGGGCTTGGAGCTCAGAGTGAGAGGCAGGCAGCAGCTCCATACTAGACAGCAGCTTCTCCATGTGTAAGTGGCAAGATGGGCCTGGTGGCCTGGCAGGTGGGTGCCTGTGCAGCCCTGCTTCTGGTGGGGACATGCTTGTCTGGAGGTCTGCCTTGGACGGCTCCACTCCAGGTAGAGAGAGACCAAGGAGGTGTGCAGAGAGCCACAGGGGCCATGAAGCACAGTTTCTCAGTGATGGTTGGCACCTGCTGCTGCAGCCAAGCAGGGGTGGCGGGGATACTCAGAGCTCAGTGCTGGCTAGCCTGGGTGGTACCTGAGCTCTGCACTGGGCAGGGGCCACACTAGGGGCTGCGGTGTGGAACTCACATCTGCCCTACTTGGTGTTTGAGAGCCCTTTCCAGCACTCCAGGGGTCCCGGGAGCCCCTGGTGGTGTGGCCATACTCCCATCATGGGCAAGGGGAACTCACAGACCCTTGGTCATTTTTCTCTCCTCTCCTTCAGCAGCCTTCCTCCTCCTCCTCAGGCCCCTCTGCCCCCTCCACTGCAGCTGTGCCTGCAGCTTCTGCTATGTCCTTTGCAGATCATGGGGCTGGTCCACTCGTGGGCGTGGAGCAAAGACGATGTGATCCTTCATGTCCTCCCGCTGCACCACGTCCATGGCGTTGTCAACAAGCTGCTCTGCCCGCTCTGGGTGGGGTCCACCTGCGTCATGCTGCCGGAGTTCAGTGCTCAGCTGGTGAGTCGGGGTCCTGCATCACCCTGGAAGGCTTGCATGCTGTGCATTCCTGGGTCACTGGGACACACCACCCAGGTCTGATGGTTTGAAAAGTGCCCATTCATTTTCCTGCACTTCTGGGGCCAGAAGTCTGAGGGAGGCAATGAAGCCAGCCAGTCAGGGTTGCAGGGGCTCTGGTGGTGGCTATGGAGGCTCCAGAGCATCCGTGCCATGTGTCCTGGCTGCCCTGCTCACCTCTGCCTCTTGTGAGGCCCTGTGGGTAACCCATGGCTCTCCAGACCCCCAATGAGTTCACCTGCAGGCTGGCCTGCGGTTCCCAGTGCAGGAGGAGGGCATGCATGCTGTGACTTCTGGCAGCCTCCAGGTGCATGTGGGTCTCTGCCTCCCTGCTCCTCCCCTTCTGCAGTGTCTTTCTGCTGCCTGGCACTTGCAACAGGTAGGCAGGAGGCAAGGATGTGGTGTAGGCCACGGGCTGAGGTGACAGTGCTGATAGCTTCTCAGAGCCACCTTTGTGAGTCACTCTGCAGGGCGTGTCTCAGGGCAGGAGATCAGAGACACTGCTAGGGAGAGGACAAAGCACTGGGTTCATGTGCTGCCCCTAGCATGGTGAACCAGGTGTGGCATGACCTCTTGGAGCCTCTTTATTCATCGTGGGAGTGACCACCCCTGGCCTGGGCCTGGTGGATGTCCTCAGGGTAGAGCAGCCTTAGTGTGCAAGATCCCTGGCTGGCACCATGGGAGGACCTTCAGGGGGCCCTTCCTTCCATAGGCTGACCCACAGCTATGGGGAGAACGCTGCTGTCTGTGCCTGGCTGGCCCAGCTTGCCCCTCCCTTGGGCTCAGGCAGGCCTGACCTTGGGCCTCTGTCCTTTGCTCTGTCCAGGCATTCCCCTTGGCAGACCTGCTGTGGTCACATGGGCAGCAGCCCCCATGATTGTTCTGCACTGTGCCAGAGTATGTGTGGCCAGTGCCAACAAAGGTATAGTTGCCCATACCTTCCTCTAGACTAATGGCCTCAGGGGCCTTAGAGGTCAGCTCAGCACGGGCAACCTCCACATACCCTCCCTGCGCCCCATGTGCACTGAGGCTTGGAGCTGCTCTCCCTGGGTCACTGGGAACTGCGTTTTGAAGTCTATTCTGGGTTCTCTGCCTAGGGTTTGTATTCTGGGATTTCTACTTTGGGGTCTCTTCTGGGGTTTCTGCCCTGAAATCTGGTGGCACTGAAGGCCAACTCAGAAGATTTGTTTTGGTGGTTTTGTGTTTGGAGTGAACCCAGGGCCTCATACATGCTAGGCAAGTCCTCTACCACTGAGCATATCTCCAGCCCTTTTTTATTTGTTTATTTATTTTTTTGGTTGTGCTGGGGATTGAGCCCAGGGCCTCCTGTGCACTAGGTGTTTGCTCTATCACTGAGCCACATCCCAGCCCCCATCTTTATTTTTGTTTCAAGGTAGGGTCTCACAAAGTTGCTGAGGCTGTCTTGGGACTTATGATCCTCTTGCCTCAGTCTCCTGAGCAGCTGGTACCACAGGCAGTCTCTACATACCTGGCTCATTAGCTTGTTGGAGGGTAAGATCTAAGAGCTCTGCAGTTCCTGACACTTCCTTGGGATTTTCTCAGAACTATCCAGTCAGGACTTGAAATGACATCGAAACCAATTTGATGCTATGACTGAAAAAGACAGTCATTTTCTTCCATAAGCCCATGGATTTTTATGAGTATAGAAACCTGTATCAGTGAGACCCAGCTTTTGCATCTTGTAGTTCAGCCTGAAGTTGTGTGTGGAGCAGAAGTGGTGGGATTGCAGTGGTCCCAGACCTCACAGCTGCCCAGGTCTGTGAGGTGCCAGGAGGGTGGCGGGTGGCACACAGCACCATCACCCCTGGACTCACAGCTGCCCAGGTCCGTGAGGTGCCAGGAGGGTGGAGGGTGGACACAGCACCATCGCTCTGGACTCACAGCTGCCCTGGTCCATGAGGTGCCAGGAAGGTGGAGGGTGGCACACAGCACCATCACCCCTGGACTCATAGCTGCCCAGGTCTGTGAGGTGCCAGGAGGGTGGCAGGTGGCACACAGCACCATCACCCCTGGACTCACAGCTGCCCGGATCTATGAGGTGCCCGGAGGGTGACGGGTTGCACACAGCACCATTTCCTCTGGAGGGTAGAGTCAAGAATCAGAGAGCCTTTGGCCCTGCAGGGCCTCAGGTCACTCACTTACCCCAGACAGCTCTGCTGTGGCTGCTTCTCGGATCATGGCGGCGATTTCAAAGGTGCAGTGGATGGGGTGGGACCCAGCTTCTTGGATCCTCAGGCTCCTTGGTGGCCACCTCTACAGAGTTTGGCAGCACAGCACTGTTGCTGTTGCCTTGAGGGACCCCAGGGCCTTATGGTCTTGACAGTGTATGTGGGAGTCACAGGCAGCTGCAGTGGCTTTCAGCACCTTGCTCAGGAACAGCTGCCCTTTGCTAACCCCACGAGGCCCAAGATTGCAGAGCCTCCCCAGCTGAGGAGCCGCCAGGTAAAGTTGGTCCTGAGTCTGGCTGGCCCTCAGTCAGATGGGTCCTGCAGTGTGCAGGTGCCAAGGAGTCAAGGCTGTGCAGCCCAAGAGGTGGGAAGGGTGGTGCTGAGCCAGGGAGCCAGGGCAGGGTCTGCTATGCCCATCACCAAGTACTTGCACACCAAAAAGCCACCAGCTACTGCCTGCTGGGCAGAAAGAAAGAGATTCCAGCTGCCCCTACGTCTCATCTGCAGGGCCAAAGTGTCTGTGCACCCAGGTGACCCATATGGTAATCAGTATGACTACTCATCCAGCTCCATCAGGGTCCAGGGAGGTGACAGGGCACCCACACGTCCCTGGGCACTGTTCTCCTCCTCCATGTGCATCCAGTCCCTATGCAGGCTGCACAGGGCAGTGCGAGTCCAGAAGGCCAGGCTTCTATACAGAGGAAGTGGGGGCCACAGCATGCTAGTGCATTGTGCCTCAGGAAGGGGTCTGAAACACTTACCCCAGAGCAGGGTCTCCTCGAGGCAGCTGTGGTGAGACGTAGCAGTGGAGCCAAGGTGCAGGGCTGGGCGTGGAGCTGAGTGCCACCCCTGTGTGGGGCTGCAAGGCTGGTCTTCAGGTGCCTGGCACCTGGTTCTAACCTGCACAACATGCAAAGAGATGGCACCCCAGGGTCCTGTCCTCCCTGCCAGGTGGTAGTGACCAACATAGGGTAGGAGAGGCTGCACACACACCTCCATGCGAGGAGTGCCCCCTCCCCAAACACTGGGCAGGTGGCCCTCCTGGGGCAGATGTGAGGGTTTGGCATATCCATCACCTGTCCATTAGCTGGTGGCCCTGGCTTTGAGGACCATGGCATGTAGGGTCTGGCTTCGCTCTTGGTGCTGTCTTTACCTTCCCTACATGGTGTCTCCAACAGTGTCTTTTGAAGCTCATGTATTTAGTTTTGATAACATCCATTTTGCCAAGTTTTTAATTTTATGGATCATGCTTTTGATGCCATATGCAAGAAATCTTTGCCAAAACCCAAGGCCACCATGTGGGGTCCTCTGAGATTCTCCCTGGAGGCTGGTGGTCTAGGCCATGTGCTCAGGTCTCCTATCCACCTCTGCTGGTTTTCGGGTGTGGCTAAGGGAGGGTCTCAGGTGGCTGTCTGGAGTGTAGGTCCAAGGCCTTGGAGGATGGGGTTGGCAGGTTACCCTTCCCCCATGGGGCCTCCGCTCCCTTCTTGGAATTCATTGGCCGTGGGTGCTGGTTGCATCTGCACTTGCTGCTCTGCTCCACTGGTCTCTTTGGTCTCACTCCATGCCACCCAGCATCGCTGGCTTTCGCTCTAAAGCTGGCTATGGAATTGTTCAACCTTTCCAGATTGCTTTTGGCTCTTCTGAGCCCTTCCCCTTCCACACAAAGTGTGGGTCTGTGTGTTGATGTCTGCAAAAGGAAGCTTGCTGGAGATTTGAGAGGACTGCGTCCAGCTGTCCTCAGTGTGGGGACAGTCGCCACCCTAGCAGTCTGCAGTCCTGAGTCCTCAGACCTGCAGTCTGTGTTATTCTGCCTCCTTCTCTCCCTGAGCAACCGCACATCAGGGTCCTTCCCCATCCCGCCACGTCTTTCCCTGTGTCCTTCTGTCTGTACACTAGCTCATCAGTCGCTCCAGCCACTGCCATTGGCTTCCTCTGTCCTTTTCTCCATGGCACCATCTATTGCTAAGTCTGCCTGTGAGTTCCTGGCCCAACAGGTGTCTTCTAGCTTCATGATGTCTCTTGCAGTTCTGCTTCTCTTGTGGTCCATCTTGGCATCTGAACTCCCTGGTGACTCAACGTCATCGTCTTGTAGAGCTCACATTTGTCCTCAGGCTCCTCCACAGTAGTGCCTCTGCTTCCTACTGGCTTTAGGTTTGAGTACCAGGCACTGTCTTTAGTGAATGCTGCCTTTTCCCCAGCGTGCCGTGCCTCTCCTCTGCCAGACCACTGGGCAAGGACTCGTGTAGTGCGCAAGAGGCAAGTCCCTGGCCTGGGCTGCAGATGAGCTGCATGTGCCCTGGTTCTGGAGGCCAGGCAGGAGGCTGAGTAGGAGGGCTGCCATGAAGCAGCATGAGCCTCCCCAGGTGTGGGGCTGGGGCACCTGGAACGTGACCTGCCTTCCATCCAGCTGATAGAGTTGCGGAGGGAGCATGGGTGCCAGCTCTTCTGGAATGTTTGTGGGGTGCAGCTTGAGATGCTGAGCAGTGAGAAGCCCAGCATCTTCATACTACTGCTTGCTGTGCTGCTGAGCCTAAACAAAGCCAAGGCTTTCCTTGTGTCTCTACCAACCCCTGTGCCCACCCAGGCTGCAGAGCCCCTGCGCTGCCACTGGCCAACCCACTCCTGGCCGCAGACTGGAACCCCAGTGCCAGGCCCCTACTCCACTCATCAGATTGTTCTTCCGCCTTACCTGGGTGCCCTATGTGGGAGTGGGTCAGACCCTTTGAGAGGGAGGCACTGGCCCTGGCTCATGGGAGGAGCAGTCACCAGAGCCTGCATGCAGTGCACGTTGTGGGTTTCCCAGCCTTCTCAGGGCGCTTCCTTCCTCTCCTCAGGTTTGGGAGAAGTTCTTGAGCTCTGAATCCCCACGGGTCAATGTATTTATGGCAGTGCCTACATTATACGCCAAGTTGCTGGAGTACTATGACATGCACTTCACCCAGCCACACGTCCAGGACTTTGTGCGTGCAGTTTGTGAAGAGCGCTTTAGGTACGTAGAAGAAGCCACTCTCCTTTCCAGGAAGCCCTGGTGACCTGCACGCATAGCTTGCTCCCAAGAGTGGCTCTGCGGCCCCAGGGCAGCCCATCCTGTCCCTTTGAGTGACACACCTGCACAGCTCTGTGTGGCTGTCTGTCCTGTGTCCTGTCTGGTTCTTATCTCTGTCTCTCTTGTCTCTCTGCCTTCCACATCTGTATCTGTCTCCATCTGTCTCTACCTTCTTTACTACAGTTAGGATTAGGTTTTTGGTAGACCTGTTTATATTCTAAGATATGTCTATCAATTTTTTTTCAAAATTAAGTTTTAGCACAAACTTGTTTTTATCATGAATTTTAAAATATATCAATGTAGCAAGGCATAGTGGCATACACCTGTCATCCCAGCAACTCAGGAAACTGAAGCAGGAGGATCACTAGTTTGAGGCCAGCCTCAGCAACTTAGTGAGACCCTGTCTCAAAAAAAAAAAAAAAAAAAAAAGGCTTGGGTGTGGCTCAGTGTCTCCTCAGGTACATATATATCAGGTACGTGGATAGATGCACATGGATGTGGTGGGCCCACATACACGTACATATGGAGTGATGTTGTATGTGCGTACTGTGTACTTGTACCTGTGTGCTGGTACTGAATGGAGGCCTTCCAGACTGCTGTGCCTGGCGCATGTAGGCTGCTGTGCCTGGTGTGTGTGTGCAGCGCTGCCCATGTGCATGGGCTGCACCTTGGAGCTGAGGCCAGGACTGTGTACCTAGGCTGATGGTGTCAGGCTCGGCAGCCCTGCCTGTCCCTCTGCTGGAGAAGTGGAAGAGCGCCACGGGCCACACACTGCTGGAGCGCTACGGTATGACTGAGATCGGCATGGCTCTGTCCAACCCGCTGACCGCTGCTCGCCTGCCAGGTACGAGAGGGGCGTGGCTACTGGGCAAGCCGCACCTCTCTGGGCAGCCCTGGAGCCTGGGAACTCTCCTTCCCCTGTAGTCAGCACCGCTTCTACTGCCAGTTGGCATCTGGGTTCCTGTGCTCCTCCCTGAAGCTGCTTCTCTGCAATGCCACACTGCCCGTTACCAGTTGTGACAGGTCGCTCCCTTCCCTGCCTAGTGCGTCTTCCTTGTTGGGATGGTGTAGTTCCCAGCCAGGGTGTTATGAACATGAGTGCTGGTCTCCATGTGAGCCCAGGGTATCAGGTTGCTCAGGTGTGGGCTCACTGCCCTGTGCCCTGCCCTGCATCCCTGGGGCACTGGGAATGTGGCTGCTCAGAGTCCTGCAGAGTGATGGCGTCTAGTGTTGTCTTTGGTGATGAGTGGCATCAGGCTTTGTTTCCTGTCGTTTGCCTTCTCTATGGCCTTGTGGGGTCTCGGAGCCAGTGTTCCCTATCCACGTCCTCCTCAGCGTCATGGCAGCTTTTCTAGTTCCTTTGCCCCTCTGTGTTTTACTGCGAAGTGGTGGCCCCAGTTGTCTAGGGACTGGATTCAGGTCTCAGACCAAGTAGGGACAACGGGGCACAGGCACTAAAGCACACATGAATGTGGTACTGGAGGTGCTGGGCGGGTGGAGGTGGAAGACAGTGAGCGGTAGGGGACCCATGGAGCCTGGGAGCCATTGGCTGCCACACTTTCTCTAGTGTGAAGGAGGCTACAGGGAAAGCTTCCCACAAGTCCACAGAGAGCGGGTCTGGCATGTTATTGTGAAAGGGTGCAGTGTGAGCCCACAGTTGGCATTGGATGACCAGCAGCTTGGCCAGCTGGCCACATGCCTGTAGACCCAGGTCCGTGCCAGGAATTACACTGTGCCAGTGCGGTCTGCAGGGGTAGGCCAGGGCTAGAAACCGTGAGTCCCCATCAGCCCTTCGCATCCTTGGTGGTTGATGCAGCCCACCCAGAATGCCAGCCTCTGCCCTGTCATCCTGCCTTGGGGACTTGCAAACCAACTGCAGGCTGGTGCGGCAAGTGACACTGGCCTGTAGGAAAGGAGGCCAGCAGTGCCAGCTGGGTACCCTCTTCCCCTGGAGCAGGTACTCTGAGTTCCAACTCACCTGTCACACAGCCCTGATGTGGCCGTGGCACCATCACCCTTCCAGGGCACCAAGACTGAGAGCAGCCCCCACACCTTTAGAGCCTGTGGCACACTATTGGAGCGCAGTGGTAGAACAGAGCCCAAGTTGGAGAAAGAAACAAGATGGGCAGTGGCCCTTCCCAACCTCAGCGAAGGGAGCAGACAGGTGGCGAGGAGCCAGGGCTGCAGAGGGGAGGAGGGGCAGAGGCCGATGGCAAGGAGGCATACCAGAGGGTGCTGCATGCACAACGGAAGCCAGGGGCCAGGTGGAGTCTGAATCCCTGAGTAAGCAGGAAGGAGTCTGGGGGTCCCCGAAATCTTGGCCTTTCTTGGCCTCATGCTGACTGGAGATAGAGGTTGCAGAGACATTGAGAGTCAAGGCTTGCTGGGCATGAAGTAGGAGTGCAGAGATTCTCAGTGCTGAGCGACTGCACAGCCATTTCCCAGCCTCATGGACAGTGCCTGGGAGCTGGGAGCAGCCGCTCCTCCCTGGAGTGTTGTCCAGCCCAGCGTCCATGGGAGTGCTGCACCAAGTCCTGGAGCCATCTCCTGCAAATCATTCCCAAGCCCTGACCTCGGGCTGGAGTCCGTTTCAGCCAGGACTCTGGACTTTTCTGCCTGCGCCCTGCCCCAGCAGAGGAGTGCTTGCTGGCCTGGCCCTTTCCTTGTCTGCAGAGCCTCTGGGCATTATTCCTGCATTGGGCGGGGCCCCAGCCACCACAGCACTCACTTGAGCTCTCCGGAGCCCAAGGGGCCATGGAGGACAAGGTCAGCCAAGAGAGGAGAAGAAGAAGGTGTTGCTCTGCAGCACCTTCCTGTGCTGCATAGGGTGGCCTGCTGAGCTGCTGTGCCTGCCCATGTCCAGGAGCTGGGCAGATGGAAAGGGTCCACTGTGGTGACCATGCGGCCCCTGAGGCCCCTGGGTGACCTTGTGTGAAGCCTCATGGCCTGCCAAGTGCCTGAGCCTTGGCACGTGCCTCTGACTGCGTGCGGGGGCCCCTCCTGTCTCAGTATGACTCTCCCCTCCAAGCACTGACTCCAAGGGCCAAGTGTGAACACAGACACTAGCTGGGACTCCTCCTCCTCTGTCTTGTGCTTCTCTCCTGCAGGCTCTGTGGGGACCCCACTGCCAGGAGTGGAGGTGCGCATCGTGTCGGAAAGTCTGCAGAAGGAGGGCTGCGGCTACGCCATCCATGCAGAGGGAGACGAGAGGGGAACCAAGGTAAGGCACTCCACCATGCTGGAGCTGGCCGATGACAGAGGAGCTGCCTGGAGTCACTGAGATTGCTGGCTCATGTTCAGAGGGCCTACAACTGTTCTCTGTCCACCCACTCCCTACCAGGGGTCACCAAGGCCTTACTAAGGAGCCCAGGACAGCAGACAAGGTCCTGTTGAGAATGTGCAATGATGGACATTGTCACAGTCCTGAAGCCCCACAGGCTCAGGTATCCTGCTGTGAAGGGAGGGTGGCTCTCAGTTTCGTGCTCACTCTGAAGCTGGTGAGGGTGACACAGGGAGGGATGTCATGGCGTTTCACAAGGACTGTAAGAGCTAAAATCCTGCCCATCATAAGGGCCCTTAAGTCAGGAAAAACTGGGGTTCTGTGGAGATGGAATTTCAGGCTGGTAACAGGTGGGGTGTGGCACCCACTGACCTGTTGCCCTGGGCAGTTTTCCTCCCTGGACCCACCCCCAACCCTGCATCTGTGTGCTGGTGGCCTCCAGCTCTCGGTGACTGCACACCTGCAGAGACAGCTGGGCAGGTGTGCAGGCGTGTCCTCAGCAGCAGTCCCTCCTTGCTGGGCCTCACCCACCTCTGGTGCCCAAGGCTGCTGGAAAAATGCTGGAGTACTTTCCAGCAAGTGTGTGAGTCATGGTGGCTCGAGTGCGAGTTGCTCATCAGGACTCAGACGTCCTGCTAACCCAGGAAGACCTCCCCTGGGTCCACCTGCAAGCCTGGAGGGTCAGCAGGGCCTCTCGTTGCCTGGGTGCCTTGTTGAGCACGTATGCTCTGGGTCTCCTTCTTGAGTGTTTCAGGCTCCTGGCCCCAAGTCCTGAAGTCCACTCTCTTCCTGCCTGCCTCTGCCTGTCTGGCCTTGGTTGCAGCCCTGTTCCCTCGGGCCCACTCAGGACCCCAGACCTTGGATGACTCTGCCCGACTGCCCTCCACCTGCGCCTCTGCCATGCTGGACTGGGGTCATGGCCACACCTGGATCTTGGGTGTCCGAACTCACAATGCCGAGTGTCGACCTTACCTGATACCTGTTCACACCCAGGTCACACACCTGCCCTGGGTCTGCTGCTCCATCCCTCTGCAGCAAGGGGCCCTGCATGGGCACTGGGTCAGGGCACTACCTAGGAAGGTCCCTGCAAGGGCAGCAGTTGTAGATAGGTGCCTGCTTCAGACAGAGCCGAGCCGCCCTGCTTCCCAGGTATCCTCAGCTGGTGGGCTCAGCCTCAGGGACACCTGTTCTGCAGGAGGCCACAGAAACATTGCCAGAGAAATAGGTGGGGCAAGGGCAGGGAACTTTCTGACTTAAATTAAAATCCACCTGTCTGCTGTGGCAAGCTTCCAGCTCCCAGAAGCTCCTGTGCATTTCTCCAGTTGTTCTGTTGGGGGTCTCCCTGCGGCATGCTTCAGGCAGAAAGGAGTGCAGCCCTGCCCCAGGGCAGCTGGACAGCCAGGGTCGCACAGGCCATGGACAGGCCCTGCAGGTGGAGTGTACAGATGCGATGGACTGACCAGATGCTGAGAGACAAGCTAAGATCTGGGGGCAGCATGTTCTAGAACACTCTAGGCCACCTTTGTCTGATGGCCCTTTGTGGGGAGCACAGCTGAGAGAGCCATTTCCTCCTCACTGGCAGGAGCACCTGTAGACACAGGGTCTGAGGAGCCCTGGGGCTCCTGCCATGTGTAGCGGGTACCCAGGAGCCGGGTTGGAGGGCGAGGGGAGTGGCTGAGCTGAGAGGCCCCCTCTCCAGCCTTGTCGCCCCAGTCAGATGTGGCTGGGGAGCAGTGCTGGGTCCATGTTGGTGGGGCCTGTGCCCTCTGCCTGCTGAGCTGACATTACAGGTGGCTGTCTTGAGGACAGTGCTGGAACTTGCCCCACAACTTTGTGGGCAGGCAGAGGTGTCTGTTCATTCAGGCACAAGTCCCTGAGTGGAAAGTGTGTGGAGTGGGGATGGAATATGCAGAACCTTGTGGGGCCACAGTCCTCCTACCACGGGGCACCCCACTCACCTTGCTGATGGGCTGCCTGCCTCTGAACCCTATTCTGACACTAGGGAGCCTGGCCTGATGCTTGGTGACAATGGCTTGGGGGTTTCTTTTCGTGTGTGTGGAGGGGGTGAAAAATACATGTGTGTTTTCGTAATTTTGAGCTGCGTTTCTGTGTTCACACCTGACTTAAAATCCTAAAGCTTTTACTCATGATTCTCCACAAACATGAGTACCGCTGAGGGTTTCCTCGCTCCTGGATGGTGATGGGCATCCTCCATTGCACCCAGCATCCATGTGCATGGCAGGGAGAGGCCTGTGGAGCCACTGCAGCCAGACAGCAGCCACAAGCTGGCAGTGAACTTCCTGTGGGTGGTGGACGATGCCCTGCTTGGTGGAACATCCATGATGCAGGCCCACCCTGTGCAGGTCACTTTCCGCCTTCGTGAGTGGGCTATAGTGAGCAGATCTTTGTGCTCATTCTCCAGGGTTCTTCCTGGGAGGCCAGGCCCTGGCAACGCCAGCTCCTGACCTGACCCTCACCTGCCCTCTCCCTATGTGTGTGCACTGTTACCTGAGCATTTTCAAGACCTGAGATCACAGCAGAGGTGGGTGCTGTGAGCCTGTGCGATGCTGCGGCCTCGGACAGGTGGAATCTGCCCCGAGAGGCTGCTCATGTGACTTGCAGCTCAGCAGGAGGGTCGGAAGCCCCCAGGAGGACCCAGCGGGAGCAAGAGCAAGTGTCCTCTGGTGCTCCATCCCTTCCTCACAGTTTGACACCCTGGGGCCAGCCCCTCACTCAGCCTGCCTGCGAGCCTGGGGGAGCTGCACTTGGTCCCCGCCTGTTCCCCACTTGTGGGGCTTACTGAAATTGAGGCCCCTCAAGGTAGCAGGACACTCATGCAGCACTGATTCCAGGACACCTCTAGACAGCCTGGTGTAACTGCAGGAGCACTCTAGCCAGCGGGTGTCAAGGGGTGTAGGTACCAGCTGCACCCTGAGTCCTGCGTCTCGTTAAGCGAGAGGAGTGGTCCCATGGGTCCCTCAGGAGAAACAGTGCAGGGACTGGCAAGAACATCCATAGTGCGCCAGGGCCCCCATGACTGCCCTCCTGCAGTGAGCCCCCCGCATCCCTTTGTGTCCTGGAGCCAGTGGTCACCTCTGGCTGTGGCTGGTTGTCCTGTGGTCAGCAGGCTGTGCTGTATCTCTGTCTCAGGGTTTCAGGTGTCTCCATTTGACGGAGGGGCCCTGAGTTGCACAGTTCTGGCAGGAGGTCAGGCACTGGAAGAGCTGTGCCTGTCCCCTCTGTCCTGAGCACATGGCTCCCCCAAGGCTGTTGCACCTCCATGGCTTCATGCGGAGGCACATGGATGGAGGCTCTACGGCCTCCCCTGCCATGGAAGAGGCTAAGTGCCCCAGCGCCCGGCTCCTTTGTTGTCTGTGAAGCGCCTCTCATGTGCCTTGGCTCCCAGCTGGTGCCACTGTAAGCCCTGTGCACAGCAGGCTTTGTCTCCTCAGTTATTCATTTTTTATTTTTCAAATCACTTGCTTTCACGAGAGCCACGCACCAGCCTGGGACAATGCATGAGCACGCTGCTGCCACGGGGCTGCCTTCTCTAGCTAGGGTGCAGACGGCCTGGGCAGGGGGTTGGGGCTGCAGGCCCACTTCTCCTCACGCATTTCTTCATCAATTTCTCCACACATAGACCATCACTCTGACCAGCAGACCACTCTCTTGTCACCTTGCCTCCCATGAGCACCCCTGCTTCCTTTCCCTGCCCCGTGGCTGCCATCTGTCAGTGCTATGCTGCCAACTGCTGTACCCCACCTGCAGTGGGGGTGGGCTGGGACCAGGGCCGGACATGAGGCCTCATCCCCGCAATAAAGGGCAGGGTAAACAGGGAACTGTCCAGCAGGGCAGTTGCCTGCCACCTGGCTGGCTGAGGGGGGTAGCGTCTCAGCACCTCACCCCCAGGGCCTGCTTCCCCACATGCCCTTTAAAAGGGTGTTGGGGAAATTCTGGGCATTCTGGGGTCCCCTGCCCCACTGTTTCCTCCCTCTGCCTCAGCCCTCTGCCCTGCTGACCTGGTCTGGCCATTCCCTCCCAGCGGCTTAGGGCACTCTTCCCTGCCCCAAGGAAACCAAAGCAGCTCGTTTATTACTGGCCCTGCATCTTTTTTCTCTCTCATGCCCTTCACCCATGCACCATGTAGCCCAGTGGCTCAGTGTGCTCACTGCTCTGCACCCGCCAGCACAGTCCACGTGAGGACAGTGTCACTACCCAGGAAGCTCTGTGAATATGAGACCCATTCCCTACCTCCCCACTGCCCTCCCCCACTCCAAACAGACCTCACCTCCTTTCTGTCCCTGTGTACGTACGTGTCAATCCCGGACTTAAAAAAAACTATTGCAATGGATGCAAAAAAGCGTTTGACCAATTTCACATCCCTTCATGATAAAAATGCTGAACAAATTAGGTACTGCCGGGTCACATCTCAGTGTGACAACAGCTACAGGTGACACTCCCACAGTCAGCATCATGCTGCTGTGGAAAGTTGGATGCTCTTTGTCCTAAGACCGAGAACAGGATCCCCGTGTTTGCACTTCTGTTCCCCGTAGCACTGGAAGGTTCAGCCAGGACAGGTGGGCAAGAGCAAGAAAGATTCACTGGAGTCACGAAGGGGAAAGTGAAAGCATCTGTTTGCAAATGACATGAACTTGTGTATAGAAAACCCTAAAGGCCCCACCAAAAAACAACTGTTGCCTCTAATAAGCATTCAGCAAAGTCACAGGACACAGAGTCAACACAGAAACATCAGTCTTGTCTCCGTACTCCAGTAGTAAACTCCTGAAGAAGAAATCAAGCTACAGCCACAAAAAACAATAAAGTAAAGACAAATCTAGCCAAGAAGGTGAAAGACCTAGTGTTAGCTTTTTATCACTGTGACCAAAACCCCAGACACAAACAACTTGGAGGAGGAGAGGTTAATTTTGGCTCTTGGCTCCAGAGGTCTCAGCCATGGTGGGCCGACTCCATGCGCTGGGCCTGAGGGGAGGCAGAGCATCATGGTGGAAGGGCGTGGTGGGGAAGCTGTTGAGCCCATGCCAGACAGGAAGCAGAGAGTGAGGAGGAGGAAGGGCAGGGGACGAGATAGATACCCCAGGAGTACAGCTCCAGTGGCCTCCTTCCTCCAGTCCCCACCCAGGCTTCCACCACCTCTGAGTGGTCCATTCACCTATCAGTGCATTCACTGCTGACTAGGTCAGTGCTCTCATGGTCCAGTCACCTCCCAAGGTTCCCCTCTGGTCACTGTGGCACTGAGGACCAAACCTTCAAATTGTGACTTTGGGGGACATTCCAGTCCACACCACAACAGGCCTCTACCCTGAGAACTATAAAGCATGAATGAGAAATTGAATAACAAGCAGTGCGCGGTCACACATGATGGTAGTCCCAGCTACTTGGAGGGTGAGGCAGGAGGATTTCAAGTTCCAGGCCAGCCTGGGCCACTCAATGAGGCCTTCTTTCAAAACAAAATAAAAAAGATTGGGAATGCAGCTTGCTGATAGAGCAATTGCCTGGCATGGGCAAGGCCCTGGGTCTGATCCCCAATACTGCCCCCTCACAAAAAAAGGTAAAAGACCTAAACAGACACTTTTGAAGATGTACAAGTGGCCAACAGGTGTGTAGACAGTGTTCAGCATTACTGGTCCTTAGGGACGTGCAGATTAAAACCACAGGGAAATGTGTTCTCACTCCTATTAGCAGGCAGCCACGCAGGCAGGAAGCCCTGTACTCCCTGTTGAGAATGTCATAGCACCTGTGGCGGAGACTGAGCCCTCAGCATACAGGACAGCCACCAGGAGCTGCCAAGCTTATATAGCCAAGGTATGGGCTTGGCCCCAGTGTCTACCAGTGGAGAAGAGGATGCAGAAAACATGGCCCTGCACCTGTCGGGAGGGAGGGAGAGATGCGTCACATGTAGAAGTGTGGGTGGAGCTAGGGACCTGCCATTCCCTAACATAAACCACCGCCTCTTAAATGAGGTCCTAAAAAGCTGACCTCACCAGGTTGGCAGAGCAGCATCAGCTACTCAGGGACTAAGCTGGGACGATCGCTTGAGCCCAGGAGTTAAAGACCAGCCTGGGCAACATAGTGAGACCGCACTTCAAAAACAAAAATCAAAGCCCATGGCATAGGACAGTCGAATGGTGGTTACCAGGTGCTTGAGTGGATGGGGTGGGGGAGCAGCTGGTCAAGGTGTATTACTACAGCAGGACAGGACACTTCCAGAAACTGTCATCACCCCACCTGAGCCATTGACAAGGACACAGCAGGGCCAGAACCCATGGAGAGGCCAAGGGGGCCACTGGCAAGGGGCTCACCCATCACAGCACCATCTCCTCGTTAGCGCATGACCTGCTTGCAAGGATTCCAGCGTCTTCCAGCATGGACTCTGCCTTGGAGGGCCAGAGCCATCCTCAGTGTGAATTTGGTCAGGAGATCCATCTGGGGCTGTCCACAGCTGCAGCAGCTGAAACACAAGGGCCAGGGCCAGCCTCAGACCCTAGACACCATCAGAAACACTCCAGAGACTGAGATGGGAGGTCTGACTGGAAGCTCTGTCCACCATACAGGGTGTACTTGGGGTCAGCTACATCCGCCTGTGGCTTCACTGTGTCTGGGGTCTCCCTCCCTGACCCTGAGACCCACATACACACATAGTGCAGAGAAGAAAGGTTGGTCCCCGGACTGTGGAGCACTGGGACCTCAGCACAAAAGGGTGCCTTTCTGTTTTTAAGTTATGAGATAGTGTGTATCATTCTAGGTCCAGTCAAGGAACAGAAGCCATGCAATGACTTGAACAGGTGGCATTTAATACAAGATAGTAACACATGGTGGGAGGGTAGCTCTTGGATGTGGGGACTCAGCTTAGTACTCAGGGTGGGGAGAGTGTCCAGGGTGGCAAGGTGAGAGGAGGGTGTGGTGGCCAGCTGCTGGAGGCATGCCAGTCAGAGCTGGCCAAGCAGTGCTGAGCAAGTGGCACTGAGGGCCACCACTGGTGGCCAGATGTGTTGAATGGGGACAAAGTAAGGACATAAGCTGGTGAAAGGCCATAGGAAAAGAGCTAACAGCCCATAGTGGGCCTGCACCATGGCTGGGGTGGGAATGGGACACCAGGTGTCCACACCTGTACCCTGACAGCACCGCTCCCACAGAGCCCCTTCCAAGCCACATGCAGTCTGGCTTAGGTCATTTCCAGATCTGGGCCCTGATGAAGCAGCTCTTACGAATGTCACATTCAGGTTCTCTTGTGGGAGAAGTGTGTGTTCTCTGAGGCAAATGCCTGGGCATGGGGTTGCTGGGTCGGAGAAGAGGCTGCCATATGTCCTCACAGAGGGCTGTGCTTGCCCTGCATCCTCCCGGCACTGGATGGTCTGGATCTGAGCTTAGCATCCCACAGATGCTTAGCACGGCCAGTGTCTGTGCTGATGCCTTCCCCTGGGCACCTGGGCACCTGGGCAGTGGAGCGTTTGTGCTGCCCTTCTTGAAGTGTCACTTCCGGACTGGAGACGGGTTTTCGGTTGCATTGTTTACTTTCTTATTGTTGC
This sequence comes from Aplodontia rufa, assembly GCA_004027875.1. Classification (NCBI taxonomy): domain Eukaryota; kingdom Metazoa; phylum Chordata; class Mammalia; order Rodentia; family Aplodontiidae; genus Aplodontia; species Aplodontia rufa. The sequence continues at coordinate 19,936 of PVKS010008981.1, read as the reverse complement.
ATTTTAAGAGTTTCTTTGTTGAGTATGTGATTTTCTGATATTTTTTCTCAGTCTGTGGTTTGTCTTTTCAGTGTCTTGTATTTCGTAGGACAGTTTTTGATTTTGATCGTCTACTCTTTTCTTTTATTGGGTGAGCTTTTGGCATTGTGTCTAAGCACTAAAAAGGGTTCCTCCTGAGAGTTTTATAGTTCTTACATTTGTGTCTGTGCTAGTCATCTTTCTGTTGCAACATACCTGAGAAGATGGATTTACAGGAGGAAAGATTTATTTTGGCTCATGGTGTCTGGTTTTCAGTCCAAGGTCAGCTGTCTCCGTTGCTTTAGGCCTGAGGTGAGGAAGAATATGGCAGTGGGAGCTTGCGGCAGAGGAAGCTGCTCATCTCATGGCCACCAGTAAGCAAAAAGTAAGAGACAAAGGAAACGGCCAGGAGCATGATATGCCCTTCAGAGAGACAGCTCCAGTGACCTTCTTTCTCCAGCTCAGCCCTGTCTCCTACAGCTTCTGTCACCTCCCAGTAACCCCATCCAGTTATGAGTCTACAGTGGACTTTAACTGGAGCCCTCATAATCCATTCGCTTCCCAGAAGCCCCATCTCTGAACATTGCTACACTGGGCACCAAGTCTTCAACACACGCATTTGGGGAGCATCCAGACCCCAAACATGACAATATCTGTGATACGTTTTGAATGGATCTTTGCATAACCTGGTTGTAAGTGGAGGTTCATTTTTTTCTCATATGGTTATCCAGTTGTTCAACGATAATTTGTTGAAAAGATACCCTTTCATTGAATTGTCTTTGCAGTTTTGTTTAAAATCAAGGACATATTTGAGTGATTCTATGTATGGATTACCTGATTTCCTTCATTGATCTGTGTTCCTTTGCTAGTACCATATTGTGTTGACTATTGTGACTTTATAGCAAGGCTTAAAATTGTGGTGATTCCACCAACTTTATTCTTTTTTTCAAAGTCATTTTGACTGCTCATATCAATTTTAGAATTAATTTGTCTATATCTATATATTTTGTAGTATTTTGATTGAAATTGTATTGTTTCTATGGATCATTTAAAAGCAAATTAACAATTACTGTGTTGAGGCTTCCAATCCTGAACATGGTATACCTCTCCATTCACGTAGGTCTGCTGTGCCTTTTTTGTGTTGTTTTCAGCTAACAGATGCCATATGTATTTTGGTAGATTTATACCTAAACGTGTCATCTTTTGCTTCCTTCTTCTTTCTCAACTTTGGTAAGAGGGGGAGAATGTCTTTGTTTCTAATTGTTGCTAATGTGTAGAAGTACAGTTGATCTGTGTGCGGGCCCTCCTGTCCTTTAGTAACTTGCTACTTTCACTTGTTAATCTTAGGAGTTTTCATAGAAACCATGGGAATCTCCACATGCACAATCGTGCCTTCTGCAAGCAGGAGCAGGTTTCTCCCTCCCTTAGCAACCTGCAAACTTCTTATCCATTTTTCTTGCTTTATTGCTGGGATTAGGACTTCCAGTCCATTCTGAACAGCAGCAGTGAACTGAACATCCTCGTCTTGTTCTGACCTTGCAGGAAGAATGTTTTCTTCCTCAAGTACGATGTTGGCTGTGAGCTTTCAGGAGATTCTGTTCTACTTCTGGTGTGCTGGGCTTGCTGATCACGAGTGGACATTGCAGACATCAAAACTGCCATGCTGTTGTGCATCTGAGCATGCTCAGTATAGGGAAGGTACAGCAAAAATGCAGCATACATGGTGTTAAAAGGCATTCTCCATGGAGGGAGGCGAGGACTGGAAGTTGCCCCACTCCACACCTAGGCTACACAAAGTTAAAACAATAATAAAAGTCTTTAATGATAAATCAACTTTAGTTCACCCCCACATTTTTGCTTTGCAGACATTTTAACTTCCTTAGTCACTTGACTCACTTGTAAGAACGCTTATACAGTGAGCAGAAACACCTTTTTCTTTACATCTGAATTCTGTTTAAGCTTTCTTCTGTTTAGTTTTGATCTTGCTTTTTAAGCTTGTTATAAGCCAGGGCACAGCATGCATGTCAGCCGAGGCCTGTGTGGCTCAGGACCACCAGAGTCCCTGTCTTGCACCACTACACCTTGTCCCACTGGAACGACTTTGGGGTGACAGCAGGCATGGAGCAGTCACTCCCGTGGTGACAAGGCCTTCAGTGTTCGGTGCTCTGAAGGAGAGCAGTGTAGCCAGCATGCATTCAGCGCTGGCTGTCCTCTACATATTCAGGAGCCACACTGCCCTTTAAGCTGCCAGCAGCGCAGTGACCACCTCCACAGCATCACCGTGGGCTGGTAGTGGCTGCTGTAGTACTGGAGCCCCCATCTCCAGGACCTGGGGGGCTCTCCAGGTTTGATAGGACCTCCTCAGGCTGCTCCACTGCTGCCCTTTCCTCGAGGGCTTTCCCCTGGGGTCTGTGGGGGCTTAGCCTGGGCCTGGAGTTTCCTGGTCTTGCGCTGTCTGCGCCTGGCCCTGTTGTCCAGTAATGCTGGTCTCTCCCAGTAGGAAGTGCTCCCTGCTCTGCGTCTGGAGGGGATTGTGTGGATCAGTGGTGCTTCTCCCTAGGCTTGGTAGAACTCTAGGGGAATTGCTTGGGCCTGGAGGTTTCTATCAGCAACCATCTCAGCTGTGAACCTGGCTTATTTGGGGTGCAGTGACAACCATGTTCCATCCTCCTGCCTCCTTCCATCTCCCCCGGGGCGCTGGCTGCGTGTGAAGTGCCTCTCATTGCCCTTGCCAACACTGCCTTCTCCCCTCCTTTCTTGCTGGAGGCTTATCCGTTTCGATGATTTGATTTTTCCAGAGAACCAGCTTTTGGAGTCTCTGGTTGTTTTCTCCTGTTATTTTCCTCTTCTCAATGTTACTGATTTTTCTTCTCACTTTGATTGCTTTCTGTGTTTGCTCCTGGCTTATTTTTCTCTTTTTTAGCTTCTTAGGGTGAAACTTAGCTTATTGATTTGAGACTTTTCCTCTTTACTAATATATGCATTTGAGCCTATCAATTCCCCTCTAAGCACTGCTGTAGCTACATCCCTCAGACTTTGATATGTTGTATTTTCATTTTCATTCAGTTCAAAATACTTTAAAAATGTCCTTAAGACTTCCTTTTTGGCTTATGAATCATTTACAAGTAATTTATCTATTTTCTGACTGTTTGGTGATTTTTCTATTATCTGGCACTGATTTTCTGGTTTAATTACATCACAGTCAGAAAGGATAAATGGCATAATCTCATTTTTTTTCAGATTTGTTAAGGAGCGGTCTGTGGCCCAGAATGTGCTTCTGCGGCAGCAGGCTGGTGTGCTGCTGGGTCTGGCCAAGTGCTCTGTTTATGCTAGATGAGGTGGTAGCTGGCCTTGCTCAGTTCTCTGTGTCCTGGCTGGTGTCCCCACTTGTTCTGTGGCTGAGTGGGAAGAGTTGGATTCCCCAAGCCTGATTGTCCACTTCTGCCCAGTGTCCTCGTATGTGCACTTTGAAGGTCTTGTCTGGGTCACACATTTTATAGTCGTTAGGTCCTCTTGGTGGCTTGGCCCTTTCACCAATGTGGAGTGCTGCTAGAAATTCCCTTGGCTATTAAGTTTTTTTGTCTGGTATTAGTACAGCCATTTTAATTCATTTTGATTGGTATTTGCACAGTGTAGATGATTCTATCCCACCATGATAGTATTTGAAGGGAATGTCTTATAGGCAGCATATAACCGGGTCATGTGTTTCTTCACTCCAGTCCAGCAAGCTCTGTCACTGGACTGGCATGTTTAGGCTGTTTACGTTTAGTATAATTTCTGGTGCGCTTGTGTTCAAGCCTGCCGTTTAAACTTACCTGTTGTTGTTCCCTGGGCTTTTGTGATATACTCCCCCTTTTCTGCCTTATTTGGCCTGTTTTTAAAATCAATGCCTTCTGGAGCTGGAGCAGTGGCTCAGCAGTTGCAGTGCTTGCTTGGCATGTGCAGGTACATAAGTTCAAACCCCAGCACCATGTACACAACAAAGTCTCAGAGAAACAAAGGCCACATGAGAAACTAAATAAAATTGATTCTCTCTCTCTCTCTCTCTCTCTCTCTTTCTTTCTTTCACATCTGCTGTGGGTTTTTACTCTGGGTCACTTTGAGCCATTCTCCAGGGACGACAATACATGCATGTGTCCCACGACACACTTGTCTGTCCTTCCAGAGATCGTAGTGCCCTTGCCACAAGCAGCCCCTTTGCCTTGCTTGTGTGTGGCAGCTCTATGTGTGACTGTGATAGCTCTGCTTCCAACTCCAGAAACAATAGGGAACTCGAGAGGAAAGGACGAGTCTCATCTTCTTTGCCCAGATAGCCGCCGTTTCTGTGGCTTATGTCCCTGATGTTCCACATCTCCTGCTGCTGCATGCCTGGTTGGAAAGATAGTCTGTAGTGATCCATGGAGGTCAGATCTGCCAGCAACACCTTATCTTGTCTTTCTCTACCTGAATGTGGCTCGTCTTTATTCCTGCAAGGTACTTTTACTGGATTTAGATTTCTGGGTTCATAATTCTTTTTTTTCAGCACTTTAAGAATGTAAGTTCACCAGGCACAGTGGCACAAGTCTGTAATCCCCATGACTTGGGAAGCTGAAGCAGGAGGATCCATTCGAGGGCAGGCTGGACAACCGAGGCACTTTGTGTAGAAAGCAAACAGAAGAGCTGAAGATGCGGCTCAGTGGTGGAGTGCCCTGGGTCTAATCCCAGCAACACACCCACCAAAAGTTATTCCGTGTCTTTCTGCCCTCTGTTTTTTTGATGTCATTTGAATCCTTTATCTTCTCTTAAGTAATTCACTATTGTTTTTTCCTAACTGCTATTATTACTTTCTTCTTTATCTTTAGTTTTGAGGCTTTAGTAATTGGGTTATGATATATCTGGACCTGAACTTTTGGGGGTTTGTCCTGTCTAGGGTCCTCTGAGGTTCTTGAATCCCTAGATTTATGTTTTCACCAAATTTGAGGGTTTTAATCAGGTTTTATCCAACTTCTTTCTCTTTCTGCACCTGGTGCTCTCCTCTTCTGCTTACCCAGTAGCATGAGGGTCAGTCCACTGGGTCCTGGCCCTAAAGACTGATGCTGTGCTTGCTGGATAATTGCTGTGTTCAGATCCCGGTCTCTTTTCTTTGTGGTAGTGGCTCTGCTGTTGAGCCTGTCTGTGACTTTCTTACTTCTGATACTGTATTTTTCATATCATCTCCACTGTGTTCTGCTTTTTATCTTCCTCATCTGCTTCCAGGCTCCCTGTCCTTCCTTTCTGGAGCATGTCTGTGACATGTGCTTTAACGTTTTTGCCAGCAGTTCTGACCCTGTGCAGCCTCCACCCTCCCACGGGCTGTGTTTCCTGGTTCTTCACATGCTGAGTGATGTTCTGACCCCTGGACATTCTGAGCCTTATGTTATGAGACTGTATCTCACTTATACCCTATAAAAATTGTACTTTTATTGGTTTAAACCTGCAAGTTCTAGCCTGCCTTTTCCAGGATTGGCTCCATTGTGCACTCCCAGGTGTGCCACCTGGCAGCCAGGCTGTCCACAGCTGTGGAACAGATCAAGGACAGCAGTGGGAGATCAGCCACGTTCAAACAGCACCTGCAGTTTGGCCTAAAAATCAAATAACCCTCCTCTGAGTAGGCGAGGTGGCGAGGACTAGACCCTGTGCCTGGGGTCTTTCCTGCTTCTGCCTGGATTCCTGGGTGCTGCAGGCTGTGGAGCTGTCTCAGACACCACACTGCCTTGTGATGGAGCCCCTCCCATAGTGGTCACACTGAGTGGTCACGCTGAGCAGCCATCAGCTCCCAAGGCCCTACCAGGGTGACACACCTCTGAGTCGCTCCAGCAGCCCTGGGCAGGAGTTTGGTTTGTCAGAGAAGTGTCCTGGGGTGGGATTTGACTCATGTCCAGGTAGCCCTGAGTGCTGAGCCTGGGCCAGTAGAGAGTTGCACGTGCCACCTGGGGACAAATGAGGTGACCCATGAAGGGCTGGGCAGGGACAGTGGAGGAATGTATGGCATTGGCATGATTCAGTTCTCACCGCCGAAAGCTGTGTTCTTCAAATTTTTCCAGTAAAGCATCTAATTTCAGAAAGCATCTGGCTCAAATGGTAGGTGGCAGCCAGCAAGGGCCGTGGGAATAGGTGGAGACCTGCTCTGACCTGCACGTGTCCCCCAACCTCTGCAGGTGACCCCAGGGTTTGAAGAGAAGGAAGGGGAGCTACTGGTCAAGGGACCTTCCGTATTTCGAGAATATTGGGACAAACCAGAAGAGACCAAAAATGCATTCACCCCGGATGGCTGGTTCAAGACAGGTAGGACCAGCTGTGCAGGGGACTAGGTGCAGGGGCTGGGGCTGCTGTCCTGGCACCCACCGAATACCCCAGCTACCAGAAGAGGGGTTCACGCCCCTCAGGCGGACCCCAGAGCCCCTGGCCCACCACACATGTGCACACACAGGGGCACAGTCCCACTTGCTCCTTCCTGCTAGTCATGCCTCCCCCACGGCCCCATCACAGCCTCACCTTGTGAATCTCCCCTTGGGTCAGAGTCATCTGACCGTGGTCCCTGCCACTGATCCTTGTCATCCCACAAGTGGCCTGTGGTGCAGCTCAGGACATGGGCCGGCAAGGCACTGGGTGTGCTGGGCCCCAGCCGGGCGTCCTTTCTCCTGAGACACTGCCCTGCTCCAAGCAACTGCCCACCTCCCCATCTTGCCCTCGCTGTGAGGAGTTGGCCTGGCTACAAGGCCCGGGTTCCTGCCAGACCACACAGCAGATACTAGAAGTATCTGGATGTGCAGCTCCAGGCGGGACAGGAATCATGGTGGTCTCCTGGGCATAGAGAAGGGGACAGCCTACGCCTCACCAGACCCAGCCCTCCACCCAGTGGCCCCCAACAGACTTGCCAGCTTCTCAGTCCCCTGCCATGGTCTGCAGTCAGCAGACTCCTGGGGACCTGAGGTTCCTGAGTAACAGAGCAGACCAAGGACCCAGCCACCTGGAGGTCCCTGTGCAGTTGCAGGGTCCTTCCTATGTCAGAGTGGGGACACCATGTGGCTGTAGCCCTCCCTGTCCCCTTCATGTGGCAATGGTCAGAAGAGCCCAGGCCCCACTTTGGGCAGCAGGGAAGCATCACAGGGGCAAGGGCAGAGGGCCAGCCGGGCAGCAGCATGTGTGTGTGAAGCACTGCAAAAGGACATGCCCTAGGCTGAAGCGGTGGCTCGGCAGTTATAGCACTTGCCTGGCATGCACCAATACACAGGTTCAAACCCCAGCACCCACGTACACAACTAAGTGTCAGAGCAACGAAAGCCATGTGAAAAACTCAATAAAAATTGATTCTCTTTTTCCCTCTCCCTCCCTCCCTCTTCCTCCCTCTCTCTCCCACTCTCTCTCTCTCTCTCTCTCTGTCTCACACACACACACACACACACACACACACACACACACTGTCCTTCTCTCTTTAAAAAAAAAAAAAAAAGGACATGCCCTGAGCCCCTGAACACACTGCAGGCTCCACATGTGCCACCTTGCCAGGGGGTCCAGAAATCGGGAGTCCCCAGAATGCAGGCCATGGGCATCCTTCCCAAGCACCCCACTGTTGGGAAACACTGTTGTGTAAGGACTGATTTTCATGCAGCCCCCATGTGGAGCTGGCCTTGCTTTGTGGTTGCATCCTTTCTTCTTTCCCTTTTATTTATTTTAATTTTAATTTTTTTTTAAAGAGAGGACAGTGAGAGAGAGAGAATCAATTTTTATTGTTTTTTTTTTTCACATGGCCTTCATTGCTCCAACACTTAGTTGTGTACGTGGGTGCTGGGGTTTGAACCCATGTACTTGTGCATGCCAAGCAAGCACCATAACCACCCACCACTGCTCCAGCCCCTCCCTTTTATTTTAAAATTAAGATAAAAGCTGTTGTGAGGTGTGGTGGTGCACACCTGTGATCCCACTGACTCCTGAGGCTGAGGCAGGAGGATCACAGGTTCAAAGCCAGCGTCAGCAATTTGGTGAGGCCCTAAGCAACTTAGACCCTGTCTCAAAAATAAAATAGAAGATGGCTGGGGATGTGGCTCACTGGTTAAACACCCCTGGGTTCAATCCCTGGTGCCAAAAAAAAGGAAAAAGAAAAAGATGAAAGCTGCTGTTTTTGTGCCCCACCCCCACACAGGATCCCAGCAGTGTGGGTTTTGCTGCCGTTGGGGCCCAGGAGCCACTGGGAGCCTGTGGTGCGTCGTGGGGCACGTGGACATTCAGCTGCAGAGGAGGGGCACACATTAATTCTTGTAAAGAGATGTTTTTGGAGAAAACGATTTTAAATTCAGTTTAATTTCTTTGCAGTCTGCTGCAAGCAGGAAGGGGGAGTATGTGTTTAATTGGCTCAGAGGTAAGGCCTGGAAGCTGGCAAGCCTTTGTCACAGGCCATTAGCGACACAGACTGCATAATGAGAGCCGCAATCAGCTCGCAGCTGCTGCTCCTACGGGGAGAGCATGATATTAAGTAGAAGTCAGGATCAATTAAACTTAACCCTTTCCTTGGCCAGCCCCTCCTGCTGTGAGGATTCTGGAAGGAGCTGGAGTTGCTGTCACGGCTCTCAGGAAGGGGCCAGTCAGCCAGCTCCTCCTCAGCCCATGGGTCCACCTGGACCTCTCTGCCCTGGAAACACACAGGGAGCTCCTCACAGGTCTCAGTGGTCTCCACGGCTGTTCAGGCAAAAAGGAAGTCCCCTGGAACAAGTGCCCTGAAACCAAACCACTCCTCCTGACTCACTTCACCCAGGAGTTCAGAGCACTGTCAGGCTTACCTGCCACCCAGGAAGGCAGGCAGGTGATCCCAGGAGCTGGACCAATGTGGGCAGGTAATCCCAGGAGCCTGGGACTAGGCGGGCAGGTGATCCCAGGAGCTGGGAATCCTGTGGTCTTTAGTTAAGCTTCACCTAGCAGGTTCTTTGAACAAGCCACAGCCCACTCTGTGGCTCATTCAGGGTAGACAGGGCTTAGGAGATGGGATATCTGCCAATGTTGCTATAGCAGGGTGGATGCAATCTTCAAAACCACAAATCCCAGTAATGGGGACACTTAACTTGTGTTGATAACAGTGTCCTTAGGGAACACTCCCCAGGCCCTCAAGAGCCGCAGGAAAAGGGAGGTGAAGGAGGGCCTGCTCTGGGGGACGTTTGCTCTTGCTAAGAGAGCTCCTGACCCACTGGCCCTGAACTGCATGGTGGGACACAGCGGTGCAAGTGCATCACGAGCAGCATGCCCACCTGCAGCTGTCCCCGCCATGGTGTGTGACTCTTGGGGCCCTGCTGCTCCCTGGCCTGAGTTGGTGGGCACCGGGCTGTCTTGGGGCTGCCTGTGAACCTTCCCCCTGAGCTGCTCCACTGCAGAGGTCCTGGGCAGGCTGGCAGCCACGGAATTGGGCCCAGCTGCTACCAGGACTGGGAGGGGACTTTGCCTTTACGCCTTTCCTGTAAGCAGGCGGGTAGGCTGTGGCCTGCACCAGGGCCCTGCAGGAGAGTGTGGCACCTGCAGGCAGTCAGAGCCTGGGCATCCTGGGTGTCGCCATCCTTCCGCAGGCTGTGTCATCCACAACAAAGTCTCTGGGCACCTGGGACCCGAGAAGGCCTGTGCAGCATGGCAGGGGCTGGCCGCCCCACCTGGGCACCCAGCCGCACTCTGCCTGCTGCACCCTCAGGAACTTGTGCTGGTTCTGCCACTGGGAGTTTCGTCAGGGCTGGCGCTGAGTGCCCCACGTGGCTCTGCTCACTGCTCCCCTGGGTTCGCATGTTCTCCAGATGGTTACCATTGGCTCAGCAGAAGTCCTGTGGAAGTTTCTCCTGAGTCCTGGTCCTGCGGGTGTCTTCCTCCCCACCTGGCCGTGCTGTGTGCGTCCCGCCCCAGTGCTGGGCTGCTCTGTTCCTACCTTCAGAGGGGGTCTGAGCCCGGCTCCCTAGAAGACACAGGCGCTGTGTGGTTTTATTTCTTGTCAGTCATTTTTTATTTTATTTTTTGGTACCAGGAATTGAATCTAGGGTGCTTTACCACTGAGCCACATCCCTAGCACTTTTTATTTTTTATTTTGAGACAGGGTCTCATGAAGTTGCTTAGAGCCTTACCAAATTGCTGAGGCTGACTTTGAACTTGTGATCCTCCTGCCTCAGCCTCCTGGGTTGCTGGGATGACAGGTGTGGCCTCCACACCCGGCTGCTGCTTGTCAGTTAAGTCAGGTCACCGCCAGCTCTGCTGTGGCATATGAGCCTCGAGGACGGTGTGGAAAGGAGCCTCCACCACCCTCATGGTTTCTGGCTTTGCTGTCTTCCCGTATCCCCTGCCCTGTTACCAGCAGGGCAACAGTCCCTGCTCCTCCCATTCCCCAGGTCAGGAAGCGCTCAGTGTCCCCTCCTCCTCCGGGGCTGGGCTGCTGCCCCTCCCAGGGCTCCTTCTCGCTCTTGGGTGCCCACCCAGGCCAGGGCGCTGCTCACCTGGCGCCTCTCCCTCTGCTGCCTGCCACTCAGCAGTTTTCTCTGGATTTCTTTGTGTTTGCTCTCGGAATCTCTCCCCTTTCCCATGGCCTCCTGTCCTTCTACAAGGATGTGTGTCTTTTCTGGGCTCCCGAGGCGCTGTACAGCATCGTCAGGCCTCCACCTGCCTTCTGGTCCTGCCTTCCCCATGGGAGGCCACCACCAGGGCAGTCCTGGTTCTGTAGTAGCCAGGCTCATGCCATTGCTGGTCTGTGCCCACGTCTGGGTTTCAGGCTGGGCTCCCTGGTCCTCAGGAGGACATCCCTGCCCCCGGCGGAGGCCAGGCTGTCATCCAGCTTCAGATGGAGGTGCTTCTCTTGCTGCCAGGCAGGTGGACACTGCCTGGCAGTGCCGGAGTGGGCTAGGTTCCCCTGTTCCCAACAGACCCTTGATCCCTGCTGCTCAAGGTGCTCACCTCCAGGACAATGCAGGGGCTGCCTTTCAGGGTCTGCTTTCCAGCTTCCAGATTCAGGCACTGTGCATTCAAAACAAACGAGTGGATAAGCACAGCCTCTGCCTCTGGAGGGAGAGCTCTGCCCAGGCGGCGTCCCTGCCAGGCTGCAGGCAAGGCTGCGGCCAGCAGTGGTCACGAGTGCCTGTTGCTCCCTTTCCTGTGCCTTCTAGAATCTTCCTTGCCTTTATCCCCCCATGGGTGGGTTCCAGAGCTCTCCTGCATGGCAGAGTGATGATGGCTTTTCTCTTGCCACAGGCACCCATGGATTTCCCTCATGGCATAGAGTGATGGTGGCCCCCCTCTTGCCATGGCACACACTTTTCCTGGTGCCTGTGAGAGTCCCAGCCTCAGCCTCTGCCCTGGAAGGCAGGATGGGGCCTCAGGTGGTCTCGAGGCTGCTGAGGGGCAGGTGGGCCCCGGGCAGATACAGCATAACAGTCTTAGGAACAGGTGGTCCCAGGTTGCGCCAAGCTTCAGGTCCAGGAGCCAGGGGGAAGCTGCATTTTATAGTGAGCTGTGGGCTCCTGGAACCAGATGAGCATGCAGCTCAGGCCCAGCAGGGCAGCGCTATTCTCCAGTCATCTGCAGCCTCAGGACCTGCCCCAGCCATTCGTGAGTCCTGACCAGGAAGGCAGTGTGCAGTGTCCCCAGCAAGGCCCCACCGCACACATGGAAAGTGGAACCTGAGGATTAAAGAGATTTGTTTTCGATGACAGTGTAAGGCAGAGATGTGCAGCGGCACTGGTCTGAACGAGAACCCATCTGCTGCTGCATGCCTGTCAAATAGCCCCCTCCTGGCACTGTCAGCCACAGGGAGAGCCTGGCGGTGAGCACAGCCCTATCAGCACATCTTGATGAACGTGCTGTTCTGGAAAGCAGAAGTCTAGCTTTGCCCAGGGCAAGAACAGCAGGACTTCTGTGCACTGCGCTGACTGGCTGCGCCTCCTTGCTGCTCCCGAATCCCAGCAGGCCCTCCCTGACCGGAACCCTGCATGCTGGTGCTGATGCTTGCTGTGAGAAGCCACATGTTCCTGTCCGTCCCTGGGCAAGTTCAGAACAGCAGATGGAACCAGGGGGGCAGGCACAGTGCCGTGCAGGGCTACTGATCACTTGAGCAAGGGTCAGGAGGAGAGCACCTGGATCAACGCACCTCTCAGCCCAGGCACCTCCAGCCATGGAAGAAATGTGCCACTGTTACCACAGGCCACCTGGTCACCTGCCAAGTTCCTGACTCTCCTTGCGTGAGCATGTTCACTGCACCAGCTGGGGCGCCGACCCTCAGCACCTGGAGGCCAAGGGCATGGTTGGCCTAGAAATAGCAGACCAGGCAGCCTCTCCTGAGACCCTGCCAATGCCCTGAGCAAGGGCGCGGCCCAGGGCCACACAGCTGTGTGCCACCACCATGCTTCGGAAAGTGTGGGCCCCATGCTGGTGTGCTGGTAGGAGACCGCAGGCCAGGCTCCCTGCTCCATGCCTCACCCTGCAGTAGACCTGGCCGTTCAGCATAGTGGGACAGTGCAGCTGTCACATGAGGTGCAGCCACGGCTGAGCAGGTGAAGCTTGCAGGCCTGAGCCACAATGCTGGCTGGTGGTGAGAGCCCAGCATGCACTGTCCCGCCTGTCACCATGGGCAGGGTCACCAGCCACAGAGCTCCAGGCTGTCTCCCAGGCCCATGTCCGTCAAGGCCAGGCACATTCTGTGTGGCATGGGCAGCCTCCGGGCCGCTGAGCCAGGGTGGCAGAGCCAACACACCATGTCTTGCTGGCCATGGGAAGCTGTAACCCCCAGGGCCTCGGGGCACATACAGAAGGCCGCTGGCACCACCTGTGACAGAGCAGAGAGCGGCTTCCATGGTGGCATCCTCACTGGGACCTCACAGGAGCCTGGAGAGGTGAAAGGACTGTTCTGACCTGAGGCACAGAGTGGTCACTGCACTGGGACCACAGAGTGCCCTCATGCCCAGGGGTTCTGGGGAGGCAGCTGCTGCACCACACCCTGGCCTAGGTGGCACTCTGTGGCATGCAGCCCTGGCGCTGTGCAGTAGCAGCAGCAGTGCAGCCACAGTGTGAATGCAGTGTGCTGTGTCCACCTGCCACACGCCACTCGGCCCCTGTCTGGCATGCAGGCTGCATGCACTGCCTGCCACGTTTCCTCCCTCCCTTGGCTTTGTAAATTTCTGATGTCTTCAGAGGTTTTGAGGCCTAATTCCTGAACTCCTCCCTCCCAGCAGAACTGCCAACACAGTTGTCCTCCAGCCAGTGGACACTGAGTGCCCGTGTTTCTGCACGTGTCCCAGACAGGTGGACCAGCCATTGCTGCTCACAGCCTGCAGGTGCCTGGCTGAACAGAGTCTGCAGCACATCCAGCCCTTCTGTTCCATAATCAGGGCCACACTCGTCACAGGCTGCTGTCCATGTGTGAGCCTCTGTCCTGTCCTTCCCCATCCCAATGCTTTTCCACTCAGGCAGCCTTTGGGCCTTGCCTCCCTGGCTCCAAGGTGTCTCCTCCCTGGAGCATGGGCCCTGCCCATCCCCACACCTCCATGGCCCTGTCTCTCAGAAGTGAAAGGCCGAATCTTCAGGTGCTGACCAGGTGGGGAAGGATCCCTAGAGCAGAGGGAATCCAAGTATAGCTAATGGCCTGCGCTGTCCAGAGTCCCTCGTGGGTACGGCTGTGGTGGCCTCAGGCTGGAGCCTGCTGGTGTGAGGTTCTGGCTTCACCCCAAGGGTCCCCTCAGGAACACTGGACACCAGGAGAGTCGCACTGAGAAATCTCCAGAGTGAGAGGTAGGGCCCAGGGTGGGCAGTGGGCGTCTTCTGCAAGAGCAGTCTGGGGAGGCCACGCCTAAGCCACAGGGTCCACCATGTTGGTGTCTCAGTGACAAGTGGCCTATGGAGAGCAGGGTCAGCAAGGTGCCTGCAGGGTCATAGTGCCAGGCACAACCTCACTCTGGACAACAAAGCAGCCTGTCGCCTGGGAGGCAGGAAGGGCCTGCACCAGTGGTTAAGAAAGCCACTGGCCAGGCATAGTGGCCAAGCCTTTAATCCCAGAGACTTGGGAGGCTGAGGCAGGAGGATCGGAAATTCAAGGCCAGCCTCAGTAACTTAGCAAGACCCTGTCTCAAAAAATAAAAAGGGCTTAGGATCGGTGGTAAATTGCCCCTGGATTTAATCCCCAGTATACCCCCCCCAAAAAAAGTGGTTACTGAAGAGTAGAAGTCTGCCCAGTTCCAAGGGGGCACAGCTGGAGCCAGACCACACCACCAGTGGGAAGAGGGCCATGGAGGATCAAGATGGACTGCGTCCAGCCATCCCCTAAGCCCACATGCACCCTTTCATGCTGGCCAGTGCTGCACATGTGGGCTGTCCCAGGACTAGCACAGGCTGGCCTTCCCACCTGGAACAAGCCTGGAGCCTGTCCCGTCTGCCCACCCATCTTGCCCTACAGACAGGGGTGTGGTCCACCCTACAGGTTGCAAGCATGGCAGAGTAACATGTGATGAAATGTTCACGACTCCTAGCTGGTGGCCCAGGAGGGCAGGGGAGCCTGTGGACAGCTAGCCTCAGCACTGCCATGGAGGTAGTGAACGTCTGCAGACGTGTGCATGAGACATATCCTCCCCAGGCCAGGAGGCGGCCTTGGGCCGGGCATGCAGCCTCCTGCCCTTTGTGGATCTGCGTGGTCCTGGGATCACAGAGGGAACAGCAGTCTGCTCCAGGAGGAAGTAGCTGGCCATTTAGTGATGGCAGCTGTCAGATCCAGAGGGGCAAGAGGACTGCAGTGGGCAAGACCCTAGAGACCCCTCTCATCAGGAAAAGGGGCAGTGGCCCTGCAGGAGGTCAGGAGGCCTGTGAGATGCTTCTTTATGCCCAGCACCAGGCCACACGCCGAGGACACTGTGGGGTGGCAGCCAGGCTCTGATGGGGCCTCCACAGCCCTAGTCAAGACTGGGACAAGGCAGGGCTGCCCCCACATCCTCTTGCTCAGGGTCATCCATGTTGGGGTGGAAGCCTGGTGCTTGCAGCCGCTTGTCAAAATGCCTCACGCTAACAATAGCCAGTAGCTGTGGATGGCTCTGGCGGGACCAGAACCCCCAACAGCCGTGAGGGCAGGGTGCTCGTGGCATGCCATAGGAACTGACTGGACCCTGGTGAGGAATGCCAGGGATGGGGTAGGCCCACGCATGCCCCCCAGGAGTCCTGAGGTTAGCCCTCTGGTGGCCAGAAGAGCGCAGGTTCCCCAGGGATATTACAGAGCCCTCTTTTGTAGGGGACACAGCCGTGTTCAAGGATGGCAGGTACTGGATCCGAGGCCGGACCTCAGTGGACATCATCAAGACAGGCGGCTACAAGGTCAGCGCCCTGGAGGTGGAGAGGCACCTGCTGGCCCACCCCAGCATTACAGGTGAGTAGACATGGGCTGCTCTGGGGGTGCTTTCTCTGCTGGACTGAGAGGTCAGGGCAGGGGACGCTTCCTGCTGCCTCCTCACCAGATGCAGGCTCTGAGGAGAAGCCATACTGCTGCCCTCCACATCCCATCTGGTTTTCAGGTCTGACCAGGACACATGGCCACTCTGCAGGCACAGCAGAGGACCCACACCCCGTTCCCCAGGGCGGCCAAGCAGGGCCTTTCCCAGGACTGTCTCATGGACCTCAGCACTGAAAAGCCATGTCCACACTGGGGACTTCCCAAGTGACCCAACCTGTCTTTCTGTCCTCAGATGTGGCTGTGATTGGGATTCCAGATGTGACATGGGGCCAGAGGGTCACAGCTGTGGTAACCCTTCAAGAAGGACACTCATTATCTCACAGGGACCTCAAGGAGTGGGCCAGGTAGGGCTGGGGCACAGGGGACTGTGGGGAAGGGTGGGCCATCCTGGGGTCAGGGACAGGGGTGAGCCATTCTGGGGACTGTGGGGACAGGTGGTGGACCATCCTAGGGACAAAGGGCTGGCTGTCCTGGGGTCTGAGGAGACAGTCCCAGGCCTTGGCATCGTCCCTTTGGAAATGGAGAAGAGGAAGTGACAAGGCCAGCAGCCAGGCACTTGGGTGGTGCCCTCTGTGCCCCATGAGTGCAGTTCTGGAGAGAGGATGCCCCTTGCCCCAGATGTGGTGGGAGCAGTGTTCTGAGGTGGCAGAAAGGCATGTTCCTGGGACGTGAGCACATATAAGCAGTCCCTGCCTTAGGTGAATCCCAGATCCATGTCAGCTCCTGCCCCCCAGAACTGCTGGGCCAAGATGCCCATGCCTGACCCCTGCCCCAACCCCTTCCCCTTTGTGCCCTCAGGGTGACCCTCAGGGCTCCTCGTGCCTTCCTGTGGGCTCCCATAGCCTGAGCATGCCCCTGGTGCTCACCCATTGCTGGCCTGAGCCAGAGCTCCTTGGCCACCACCAGCACAGGGCCTTTCTCTCTCCTGTGTGGGTTTTGATGCCTCTGGGGACCCCTGGGCCTGTGGTCATTCTAGGACTCAGCCTGAGCTGTCCTGTGCAAGACCAGGCAGGACCGAAGGGACCCTCTGGAACCTTCTGGACAGAGCACAAGTGGCCTCAGCTGCAGCTGCAGGGTGGTGAATCCGAAGCTGCCTCCCTGTGTTCTGCCTCCCCACAGTTCCCACCTCCTCCTGCCCCACCTGCCTCTCCTCAGTGCTGAGGTGTTTTTGGCTCCTCCAGAACTGTCTTACAAGCAGCAGGAACCCATGTTTCATCAGGCAGCACAGCTGGGTGCTTAGAGTCCCCAGGACATGCAGGTCACAGTGGGAGCATCAGCCTGACCAGTAGGCATGGGGCTGGCTGGTGCCGCTTTGATTAAACCACTGCTCTGTACTTAGAGTTGTGGGAGTCACGGGTGGAGGCTCAGGTCAGCCTCTGGGCCTCTGGTTCTGGTTGGACTCCTGCCCAGCACCCAGCAGGACCCATGTTGGCTTTTGGGGCTCACAGTGGAGGCCATGAACATTCCCTGAGGCAGCTGTGTGCAGAGGGCTTGGGACACGCTGGTGGTCACAGCCGTGAGGAACAGAGCTGGCTAAGGAGGTGTCTGGCCATCAGGTCTCAGTGAGCCCTGTGGAGCTCTAGAACTATTGGCCTTTCAGACCATGTCTCTGTGCTGGGCAGCCACTGCCCTCAGCCATCCCCTGGAGCTGAGAACCGGAGGAGGGCAGGCCAGCCTGCTCCTTGGTGTGGGGTCGCCCTAGGAAACAGCCAGTGGGCCCTGCCACCATGGGACCGTCTAAACAGCCACTGTGCCTTGCTCTGGAGCCAGCCCTGAGCCCTCCTGGCTATGCCTCCACTTGTGTTGCTGGCAGAACAGGTAGGAAAGGAGGGAGGAAATCACTAGAGGGTCAATCCAGAAGTCACAGCTCACTGATAGGCATTCAGAAGAAAATGTGCCTGAGGAGGAAACAAAGACCACACCAACCCCGGGTTCATCCCCTGTACCACCAAAAAATTGTAAAGAGTAGTGCCCGATGTGGGCAGGGCCACCGTGGGGACCCAGACACGCAGGACCCTCTGCTGTTCACGGCAGTCCTGTGTGCTGCTCTGGGTGGGCCCGTCCCCAGCGTGTGATCTCATCCAGGAAGGCCAGGATACACTAGTGCCTTTGTGGAATGAGTGACAGCCGGACAGTGCCCCTACCTGGGGTCAGCCGCTCCTGTGCTCCTGGGGAAGAGCCAGGTTGTGGTCACAAGGCACCAGGCATGACTGGGGCCCCGGGGGTCCTACCCATGTTGCTGATTTCCCCTTCTGGCCCCTGGGTTCTCTTGCTGGGCTGTGAGGTATCCCGTGTTCCCGAGGGGCCCTGCAGGGACTCAGGCCATGCCTGTCTTGCAGAGGCCTCCTGGCCCCCTATGCCATCCCGTCGGAGCTCCTGCTGGTGGAGGAAATCCCACGGAACCAGATGGGCAAGGTCAACAAGAAGGACCTGGCCAGGCAGTTCTACCCCTCATGAGCACTCTGGACCGGTACTGGGAACCAGCTGTGGTGAGGTCACAGAGGCTTCCCTGCTCTAGGCTCTCTGTCCCCTCAGCGTCCACAAGGGGCAGCCTCTGCTTACTGCCAGGCACCCTGTGCTGAGGCTGCTGGGCTCCCTCCAGGGCAGGTCCCGGAGGGTCCTAGACGTGCCCCTGAGGAAAGAAGTGACATGAGATGTGCACCTGCCTGTGCTGCCTGGCACCACCTCCCCAAAACCGCCCAGCTGCAGAGGAAGCTCTACAGGCACCCTGGGGTGGAGCCAGCCCTGCCCTGGGCCCCAGGCCAGCCTACTTAAAGGACTTTCCCTAGTCATGTCCAAGTGCTCTGGGACAGCCCTTTCTGGCCATCCAGATGAAGCAGCTCCTACCGTGCAGAATCTCATCACCCTGGTGTTGCCGGGTGTCTGCTGTGTGCGAGGGAGAGCGTTCAGTCCTCCAGGCCTTCCCCAATTGGCCCTGCCCCTGCTCGTCCTTGGCCCAGCTGCCCCACTCCAGTTCAGGCCCTCTTATCTGCACTATCTCCTCTGTCACCTCCTTCCCAGACACCCCCACTCTATAGTGCCCATCTCCTGTGAGCTCTTGGTGTCTGGCCTGCCTGCATCCGCACAGACAGCTGCTGGGGACCGTCACTGGCAGTCCCTGTGCCCCTGTGGCCTCCAGCTCCCTGTGGCCTGGATCCTGGGTCCTGCTGCTCTGCAAAGGGAACATCACCCAGAGGCCTGTCTGGACCTTTTTAGTAGCTGAGGAAATACCTTCTGCTGGGAAAAGTCAGATTTAAGGATGCAAGGTTATCACTCACCTCACCAAATTTATACTTGTGTCTCTGAATACAATATTGGAAGCTTTGGATTCCTAAAAGTGCTCCTGTAATGCTATGTACCACAGTATATGCCAAATACTGTCAAAATAGTAACGGTGCCCTTCCCACCACCACTGCGTGCTGCAGACAGCTCTGTAGCTCTGCGTGGCCCTCCATGCCCGTGCCCCCCAGGCATGCCCTCGCAGCCTGGGGCATGGTCAGCAGCCCCGCCCACTCCTGGCCCTTAGCTGGCAGCCCTGCTGCCATCAAGTTAGGGCCAGCAGGCACTGGGAGAAGGATGGAAGGAAGCTGGCTCTGACCCCAGCCAGAGACCGCGGGCACTTGGGGAGCTCCCAGACTGGGCACCAGGAGGCGTGACCTGCGGCTGGAGAGGCTGTGGCTCTGGGGTGGTGGTGGGATCCTAAGGCCTTGGGTATACTGCCTCTTGTTCCCAGGCCTCATGCAGCTCTAGGGCCTCCCCATCCTTTCTCCCTCCCTCATTCACACGCCCGACAGCTGGGCCTCAGGCCTCCTTAGGAGACGGTGCTGCTGCCAGCCCTGGCAGCTACTGTCAGGGACTGAGACAGCAGCCCCCAGAGGCAGGGACAGGTAACACACAGTCTCAGGATGGCCTGTGGGCCAGGCCATCAGCTTCCACCTCCAACCCTGACAGCAGCTCTGGATACCACCTTTCCCCAGGCACCCAGGCCCACCACCCAGGAGGCCACAACCTGTGTCTGCACAGGGAGCCTGGAGCCTGCACCCCCCTAAGTCCCGAGCTCTCCGCCACCCCTCAGTGCTTGGGGCCTGAACACATGATGGGGACTGCCCTCCCAAGCCCAGACCTCCTTGGCGCTCAGGTGCCCCCACCTCCATGGGTCAGACTCCACGCTCAGGGTGCCCATCTGCTGTGAGGCTCTAGGGCAGTGGGCCCAGCACCTGGGAAGGCAAGAGAGTGGGCAGAGAGGCTGGGGAGCCTGAACGCTGCAGGTGCCATGTCCTAGGCTATGACAGGTTCTGGGGACAGCAGCAGCACAAAGTGTTGAAAGACGTACCGGGACAGCCCTGCAAACCCACAGGTGACTGCCAGCTCCAGCCTAGGTGGCCGTGTGCAGAACACGGCCAACTCACCCCAACGGCAGGTGGTCTGTGCACACGTGTCTCGCTCACATACGCTTCCCAT
>PVKS010008980.1:0-65909 GCA_004027875.1 Aplodontia rufa | reverse complement strand
CTGTAACCGCCGAGCCCCCACGGCGGTTGAAGCCCAAAGGCTTCAATTCTTTTTTTTTTAAATTTTTTAAAAATTTTATTCGTTAAACATGGTCTTACAGTTAGGAGGGATTCATCATCAAGCAATCAAGATTAAAAGTGTAATGACAGAACAATCCAAGGCTGGTGCCATTCCGTGGTTTCACCCCTTGGGTTCCTCATGGTTCCATGTTTCCCCCTATATAAACCCCAAGTTAATTGGACTTCTCATGGAAGTCAGAGGTTCCCCTCTGATTAGATTCCCCCATACTATTTCCTGCCAGTCTTCTTGATGTCCTTTCTATTCCCTCCCCCCTCCCTACCCCCCGCCACGTTCCCCAGCATCCTAGGCAAGTTTCCCCACGATCCTGTAAAAATTCTTACATGTTGAGGTAATTGTTAGGTTAGCCATCTATCATACTGTTTCTACTTGTATTCTAGCTTCCACAAATGAGAGAAAATATTTAGCCCTTGAATCTCTGAGTTTGGGATATTTCACTTAGCATAATTTTTCCATTCCATCTATTTGGCTGCAAATGCCGTAATATTGTTTTCTCTAATAGCTGAGTAGTATTCCACTGAATATATGTACCAAAGTTTTTGAATCCACTCATCAAATGAGGGGCATCTGGGTTGGTTCCATAATTTAGCTATAGTAAATTGAGCTGCTATAAATGTTGAAGAAGCTGTATCTTCATAATATGCTGATTCTAGCTCTTTTGGGAAGATACCCAGGAGTGGGATAGCTGGGTTAAAAGGTGGTTCCAGCCCTAATTTTTTGAGAAGTCTCCACACAGCTTTCCAGAGTGGCTATACCAGTTTGCAGTCCCACCAGCAATGTGACAGTGTTCCTCTTTTCCCATATCCCCTGCCTCCATCATCTGCCATTGTTCATATTCTTTTATTTTTGCCAAGGGCTTATTTCTTAATGAAAGCAAGATAAGGGGACTTTATGTTCTAATGAATTCCTGGTATACCAACATTTAGATTACTATAATTTTGTGATACTCTTAAAGTCATCATGGCTAGTAAACGCTGGGAATTGAACATGACCTTTTTGATGTCCATTCCAGAAACAATAGCTCAATATCTTTTGGTAATGTACATACATTTTGATACCCACTGATACCCCAGCAATTTCATTTTCTCAACTTCTCAGATTTGGTGATAGATAAGCTATACAAAATCTTTGCATTTATATGAATACATGCACAAATATATTAATGCATGTATAGTTTACAATGAAAAACATGAAAGGAACCCTTACTAATGAATATAGCAATTACCTATTATGTAAATCAAGTACCTGGTAGAAAACCAAATTCACTCCAGATGGTTCAAATTAAGAGATTTTAATGAAGGAACAACTTCTGGAATTGTGGGCAACATTGAGCTAATGAATAATAGTTATGAGACTAAAAGTAGCCTGAAGTGCTTATTACTTCTAAGCTTGAAAGAACTAATGAGAAATCAATGCTCTAGGAGCCAAGGACAGCAAGGACGGTGGCAGATGAGCAACCCTGCTCCTTTGTGGTCACAGAGGGTTGCAGCTATGGAACTGGAAACGTAACTAAGAAACCTGCTTCTCTTTCCTCCCTCTCTGATTTCTGATGCCTTTCCCTAGCCAGTTCCAACCACAAATCATCCAGCTAAGGGAGCCCTGCTATTGCAGGGCAGGAGATGGCAGGGAGGACAGATGAACAACTGCAGAATGTCCAGCAGCCTGCAGTGGACATGGGTGGGTGACGCGCAACTGCTAGAACACACCACAAATATTAGACGTTGATGGCACGTGTGTTTGCCTATGGCTTTTCTGGTGCATTTTAACTTTGTGGTGTTGTTTTTAGGCTTTTAAAGACAGTTTTTAGGTTGTGATTTCTTTTGTATCTAACAAACGGCTCATTTCACAAAGGCTTAGGGAATCACCTTACAATTTTTTTCTGTCTTCCTTTGGTTTTTCTTTACTTTTCTTTTTTTTATTAAATAGGGAGAGAGAATTAATATTACCTATTTATTATTTTTACCTGACCTTTGTTTCTCCAACACTTAGTTGTGTATGTGGTGCTGGGGTTTGAACCCAAGTCCCCATGCATGCCAGGAAAGCGCTCCAATCACTGAGTCACCCCATTACAGCCTTTCCCTTTGGTTTTGAAAATAAGATTTTATTTCTCAGTACTTCTTACTTTTGTCCCCAAATACTGCAAGTCATGTGACATTTTCTTTATCAAATTTCTTATTTTCCTGTGGCTCATTTAATGATTGACCAATATGGCTGCTGAACAAATGTTACAAAGAGACAATGGATGGTACCACCTACTTGTAATGCCAGCTGTTTAAATCAGTGGAGTCAGGACTAGAATACTGCAGAGATGTTAGTGGAAATTAGTGAGTCACAGTGGTTTTAAAGTTTTGAGAGCACATAAAATGCTGTATCTTAAGCCTTTGATGGTGACTGACAAAATACATATTTGAACAAAATACAAATACATATTCCAGTCTCTTGAAGTTTCTAGAGATGCTTTGTTTTGAGCTAGAAATGTCTTTTAATTTTCTCTCACTCTGCTTCCTTCTATTCACTGACCCTCATTTTTCTCATGTCTTCAACCCTATATTCATCATCTAAATATTAGCTCATAGTGTTTATACTTTTAGAGCTTCTGTAATACCATAAATTCCTAAGTTATTTAAAATAGTAATGGTTATTGCAGATTGAAGAGTGGGTACAACTGTGGAGACAAATATAAGATCATGTATTTGCAGATTTCTCCCAAAATTTTGGCACATTAAAGATTAAGAAATGGTTTTTCCAAGGCTTCATTTCATACCAAATTATCCAGGCTTAAATTCTGATGAGAACTGATATTGAATTATACTCATATTGAATTATTGAAAAAATAATATATTCTTTCATGTTTCAAAGATGCAGGTCTTGATTAGTTGTATGTGGTGAGGAATGAGACACATACCTGTCAAAATAAAATAAAAGAAAACTTAAAATGAGTTTTAGTTTTTTTCCCTCAGATAGATATATATTTAAGTCTTTTCATTTGGATTATGTGAAAGAGGGGGATCCAGAGAATTGGGGGAATTTTTCTGTTAATATTTTACCACCATTTTACTGTCTTTGGTATTGAGGTCTATAAACCCAAGACATCTGTAGAATGGAAATAATGTTAGAACTCACAGTAGAGACAACCAAAGAGGAAGCGTGAATGATTACTTTAGCGAAACACACACTCAAACACACACACACACACACACACACACACACACACACAAATGACTAGATGACACCAAGAGATAATTAAAGGTCTTTTTTTTCAGATGCCTAAGCTTCTACTAGTGTAGGTTAGGGTTTGCACTATGGATTTGATAGTTGGGCACTTGGATTGAATTTCTCGGTTACCATGGGAATTTTCTGAAATTCCATGGCCACTAATGGGGAAATTTGTGTAAAATAAGGTACAGAAGATCTCTTTAACCACGGGCAACTACCAACTTGCATTATGTTATTGTTTCCTCTCTGACCCTGTTTGCCCTACCAAAAATTAAAAAACGACAACAACAACACACACACACACACACACACAAATCACTTCCTATTTCAAGGCAGAAATAGGCTCTTCCTCAGAGAAGAACATAGAATTAGGCCTCCAAATCTTTGCTCATTTGGACAATGCCTGAATGCCCTGGGAATATGGCACTGACACAGAGTTTTCACGTGGTGAGGAAGTACAGGGGGTTATCAGCTCCAAGATTACAATTCCGCATCGTCACCCTCAAGAAATGTAGATGCAACTTCTAATGGAGGACACTGAAAAATATCTCCGTGCCTGCCATTGACAGAGTTGTCATTTCCTCACAAGTTCCAACTCAGTTGTGTTTTCTAACGGCCTGACTCAACCACTGCATCTAATCAATGTGCAAGCCAAGAAACTGTGCCCAGTTGAGGACAGAATATAAGCCTTGTTTGTTGTCTAAAAATCATCTATCAAAGCCTTCACGTAAGAGCAAAAAAATGTCTTTAACATAAAGATCCACATAATGGAGGCTGGAGTGTTGGCTCAGCAGCTGGAGCACTTGCCTGCCATGTGCAAGGACCTGGGTTCAAATCCCAGCACCACATATATAACTAAGTGTTGGGGAAGCAAAGCCCAGATGAAAAAATAAAATTGATTCTCTCTCTTTCTCTCTCTCTCTCTCTCTTCCTCTCTTTAAAAAATGCACATCATGGGGCCCAACAGTTTGGTATAAAATTCCATAAACAATATAGAGTATGCTTTCAAGAAATAATTCATCCCCAAACCTCTCTGGGTAGCACATACGTTGATATTGCATGAACAATAAAGATATTGGTGACGCCACTATCATGACAGATGTTATCTTTCTACTATAAGCAGCTAAAGAGAGAAAGATACTATTTCCAGGCATAGAACGACTAGTAACACAGGTCAGTGATCCTCAAGAGAGGAGGAACAATGAAGTAGCCCTTCAGTTGTACCAGATTTGTTTGTGGAGTGGTTTTTTTGGATGGTGCTTGGAAATCTAAGTACAGCACTTGGTACTTGCTGAGTTGAGGAAAAAAGATCTGATTTAAAGAAAGCAAATCAATGAGACTTCTCCAAGCTGATTACTATAAAGCAGGCACGTAGGCAGAATAACAGTTCCAAAACCCTGCATAGAAACCCCTTGAACCTGTTGCTAAACGGTAAATTATGCATTCACAAAGTGAAAGCCCACGTAGCCAGGTCAAAGATGATGGAGAAACAGAAAATGTAACAACCTCCTGAAGTCACAGAGAGATGGGACACATTCAAGCTTATCCACACTAGAAAATCCCTCAAGAACATCAGGGCATTAATCAAAATCCCAGAAGGGTCGTATCTCAGAGTATGATTAAAATTGCCTTAGAGTAAAAGCCTCTAGAGATTTTTCGAAACAAACTTCGAAAATATTGAGTTAATTTTCAAGTAGCATCATAAGCAGCCAAATTAAAATTTCATACACTGTAAAGAAACCAATAAAATCCTGATGTTCATCCGCATCCTGTCTAGAAGTCAACATCAAATAAAAAATTCAATAGAGACATAAATAAAAAGGAAAATATGACCCATAACCAGGAAAAAACTTCAGTCAATAGAAATAGACTCAGTAAGGAGAGAAATAAAGCACTCAGCTGACGCAGACTAAAAAAAGGATTATAATAAATATGATTAAAAGTTAAAATAGCTAGGCGTGGTGTTTCAGGAGGCTGAGGCAGGAGGATCACAAGTTCAAGACCAGCCTTAGGATTTAACACATCTTTAAGAGAACTTATCTCAAAATAAAAAATAAAAAGGGCTCAGGATATGGCTCAGTGGTAAAGTACCTCTGAGTTCAATCTCCCTGGAACTAAAATATGAAAATAAAACTAAAAGAAGATATGAGCTTAATAAGAAAAGAAATACAAAGTGTATTTAAAAGTAAACAAAGATATAAGCGCTGCTTTTGTTAATCAAATATGCTGCTTTTAAAGTAAAAAATACATTGACAAGGCTTGAACCAGCTTTATAGCACAGCAGATACTGCATTAGAATTTATCAATAAATCCAAAGTTAACAGCAAATAGAAAAATACCAATAAATAAATAAAACTGGGAAAAAGTTGAACAAAGACTCGGTGATCAGTGGGAAAATATTAACCTTGCTAATGAAGATTCTGGAATCAGAAGGATGATGAAGGAAAAATAATTGAAAACTTAGGAGTCAAACCTAGGGACTGGAGAGGTGGCTCGGCGGTTACAGTGTTTGCCCCGCATGTGAAAGTACATGGGTTCAAACCCCAGCAACCACGTACACAACTAAGAGTCAGAGCAATGAAAGCCAGGTGAAAAACTCAATAAAAATTGATTCTCTCTCTCTCTCTCTCTCTCTCTCTCTTACTTTCTTAAAAAAAATTAAACCTAAGAGTTGTATGGAAACTCTAAACTCACAGAGCCAAGAACTTCACAGAAATGCCAGCAGAATAGATAGAATTATAGTTGGCAAACCTTAATAAAATGACTGCAAATCATGGATAAAGAAAAAGCTTTGAAAGACTGCCAGAGAAAAGGGAAAACAACAAATTGACAGGAACTTCCCATAAGACATTCAAGTCAGAAAAGAACACAGCCGCATCTTTAAAACCATGAAAGAGAAACAAAAAGCAAGACTGTCAACTGAAAATCCTACATCCAGACAAAATACCCTGAAAAATACAGACAGAATACTTTGTTAGACACAAACCAGGGAAGAATTTGTCTCTCGCAGGCATCACAGCTCACTTACAAATCACCCCCCAAAGTGACTGTGCATTAAGGTGTAATTTGTTTTTGTTTTTAAGAAAGAAAATGTGGATCTCAGAAATGACACAAGAGCTTCAAGTTGGTCACAGAAAAAGAAGTTTCAGATTGGGTTCTTAGCAGATGACCTGCAGCATTTGGAACAGAAAATGACACCATCAGCCAACGGTAAAAGATTAGAAAGCCTTAACAAAGATACACCAAGCTAGCGTGCTTCTTATTCTATTGGTTTAGTAAAAGTGCAGAATAGAGGATGTGAAAATCACAGTGTATTACCAAACTCACCTTAACATATTCCCTCAAGGCCTCTGGGCCAAGATGGAGAAATTTATAATGGTGATACTGCACTTAAGAGTTTTCTCAAGCAATTAATAATTATAACCTCAAACTGGCACCTTGGCACATAACTGTAATGCTAGTAACATGGAGGCTGAGGCAGGAGGATCACAAGTTCAAGGCCAGCTTCAGCAATTTAGCAAGGTCCTGTCTCAAAATAAAAAATAAAAGGGACTAAGGGAATAGTTCAGTGGTTAAAAAAAAAACAATTAAAAAGAAGTATAATTCCAAAATGTTGATAACAGAAGGGAGGAATTGAGCATTCTTTTCATAAGAGTATCTGTTTTTGTAATTTTGTAATTGATTCATAAAAACATAGAAAATTGTACATTTTAGGAATTTCCATTATTGAAAGGGAATGCAAAGTTATTCCTAGTTTGATACCATTATTCTTTTATAATAGAAAAACACTAGTTTGTTCTTCATTAAAATAAATTTCACGCTGAGCAACATTATGGGAAAGCATTGATTACAGTGTAAAGTATACAAAGTGTGTCCTTCAGCAACTCATGAGTTTTGTTATGTCACTGAATTTTCTAGTAGTTCCATGTCTTCATTTTGGAGGGGAAAAGTATAGCATTTGGACTATACTCTTTTATAGCCTTAATTATTTCCTAAATTTTCATATAGTCAGAAGTCTATTTTGTTCATACTCTAAAGTAGCAAAGTACGACCACAGGAAATCCTGGAAACTCCATTACCATAGTAGTCCATGTGACAACACTAACGAACACGTTTAAATTTAAAGCATCATTTAACATTTTATAGTAATTTGGTTTAGTAAGATTTTCCCAAAGTGGCTAAAGAAACCTATTAGAAACTCTAGGTAAAGGCAAATCCTTTAATTAAACATGCCACATCTGCCTAGGTGCATACTAGATGGAAAATTAGGAGGCTTTTAAATATTTAAGAAGGAGGAATATAAATTGGTAAGAGAATATTATTAGAGAGAAGATAGGATGCACAAAGAATAGTCAAACAGAGATTATTTCTCTCCTCCCCCCAAATAGTAGACATGATTACCAAAGATGATGATGTTTTTATCTTTTATTTTTTCTTTCTTTCTTCAAGAACAACTTCTTTCATTGATTTTTAGAATATTTATTGGTGAAAAGGTGGGCGATCTGACCTCTTTCACACACCTGCTCCTACAACACAATCTGGTATTGATGTTTCCCCTAATGTCTTACTCTGCAGCCAAGAGTGAAGCCAAGCAAAATAGGAGTATTCAAGTGGAGATTCCTACAGGTGATGCGAGTGATGTTGCTTCAAAGAACAACATAGGGAGGAAAATATTTGAGTGATGTAAATACCCTGATTAGTCTCTGCATGCTAATACTTCTTAAATAATAATTTCATTAAATGTGCCAAGTTTGAATAATCATGTTTGTGTTTATCCCCAATATTACCTGAACATCTTTAAAAATACTCTTCAGCAACACCGTGTCTTGGACATTTTCTCACTTGTGTGGATGGATGACACTTTCTCTTGGTATCTGATTTTACCTAGGTCTCCACTGTCCCCTCAAAGTCAAACCATTTCAGCCTCTAACTGATCATCCACGCATAAGAAAATGAGAAGCTTAAGGATTACGACTTGAAATATAAAACTAAAGTTATTCCTTTAAGAGAGAACTTTTGAATCCATTAAGAGTCCCGAGGAGAAATCCTAACACTGAGAAGTCTGGCCATGGGGGAAGAGATAAGAAAATTAGCTTCCATGGTTCAATCACTATCTCTATGCGGCTGATGCTCAGATATGTGTTTCAAATCCAGATTTCTCCCCTAAGATTCGAACCTGAATGTCCCATAGACTACTGTCACTCCTGCTCAGCTACTCCATAGGCAAGCAGCACCCAACTTTCCTCTGCTAAACTTTCTCTTTTTCTTGTACTATTTCTGTGAAAGTCCCTACCAGCAAAAGTGGCTAAATAGGATGGCTGTGTCAGAACAGTCTGGTGTTGGGTGACACAGTCTCACATGACACTGGTTGATCTTACCACAAAGTGGCACTTGTCTTCTTGAAGAAATTCTGCATCTGTAGAAATAAAGAGTGCAGAGAAATGTTTCAAAATGTTTGTAACTAATTTTAGCTATACTAAGTATTATGTATATCACAATTTTGAGTCATCAATATTTTCTCCATTCTGTGATTTATCATATGATATGATACTATTGAACAATATAGGGTAGCATACGATACAGAATTGAAAGAGGTTCCATAGGACAAGGACAAACATTTCTCTTGATTCCATGATTAAGATGCCACCACTAACTGCTAGAGGCTCCAATAGAGAAATGTAAGAATTTTCTTAGATTATTCCTTCTCCCTCCCTCTCACCTCTATTAATCATCAATTTGAGTTCATGTGGTTGGCACAAGACTGTATTCCCAGCAACTTGGGAGGCTGATGGAGGAGGATGGCAAGGGTGAAGGGCAAACTCAGAAACTTAGTAAGACCCTATGTGAAAAAATAAAATAGTTGTGGGGATGTAGCTCAGTGGAGAGCACCCTTGAGTTCAATCAACAATTTGGTTATACTCAAGAACTTCAAGGCATCAAAGTGATGTTTCTTTCTCAAGGAAACATACACTTCTACACTTCTTTTTTGTTGTTGGTTGAGTCTTTGGTGTTCCAAGTTTTCAGTCATGTGAGCAGACCCAGGGAAGCCATCATCAAGTAGGAAACAAGATATAACACAGCATCTCTAGTGATGTTCACCAAATGTTTACACTTTCCACTTTCCAGGACAATGACGAGACTGCATTTCCATATCATGTTTCAAACTTGTCTTTCTTTGGAGAATGAACTGTGAAAGGGAAGTGAAACGTGCCACTTATAGGTGGACCCTTTAAAAGCCAACCAAGGAGTCTTCATGTCCCTTTTCCCTTCTGCAGCAATCTAGAAAGGGCCCGCTTACAAAGTCTTCACTCCCTCCAGTTCCTGAGTCCCAGTAATGAGTGCAGCAGCCAATCAACTCACACTGGATGTGCACAATGAATGGTGATGTGTTCAGCTACCAGCATTGGGGTCTGTTGATCTGGATAGTATAAACCAGCTCGTGTTGACTGATGCATCTTATTTAATTAAGTGTTGGGAAAGTAACTAATGATTGTCTTCTTCCCATTCTGATGGAGTGTGCTCAGATGAAAACAGATTAAAGGAAGGTAGCTTAAGTGAAGTCACTCATTTCTTTGCCCATTAAGTATAAATGACCTGAGCCTATGGAGGAAAGTATTTCTGTCATCCACCTGACAACAGAACAGAGTCCCACACCTGGGAGCTCAATATACTCCTCCAAGCTGGAAAGCTCCTGTGAGGTTCATCAGTGTTACTAGTCACTATGTCCTGCCCTTTGCCACATCTCAGGGTGGAGGCCTACACATTCAGGTTATAACTGTGAGGAAACAACAAGGGCTGAACCCCCCAAGTGGCCATGAATCCATTATCCATTATCTCCTTGAGACTTACTGTGCTGTCCCAGAATCCTGGCTTTGTGTGCTGACCCAATGGAGGCAGAAAGTGAGTGGCGAAGGCCAACTCACTTTCAAGGCTCTTGTTCAACAAGGCACAATACCCTTAGCTGCTAGTAGACAGAGCTCACTTACTGTCTTTGGATTTATCCAACCACACTAGCCATGCCTTTTTCTTTCAGAGGTTGGGAAGGCGTGGAAGTTGCATTGAAGATAAGAGTAGAAGTTTCTCCCTTTCCACAAGACAGGCAGAGATAGTACTTCAAGAGAAGTCACGCCCCTCCGCCTCAACCAACCACTTCCTCTAACTTATTGACATTTCTTTGTTCTCACTTCCTTTAAGAAGCCTAGTGCTTCCTCTGCTTTTGCCCCCATCCTATATCCTTTCTACAATTAGTACAATCACACTGAGCTTTTCCCAAATGTTCAAAAACACGGTGTTCCCCACTGCCTGAGTAACTTCATTGACTTTTCTACTTCCTAGAAAAATTCTCCTCTTCATTGACTAATACCTGTGCATCCTTCAGGTTTCAAATTTAAGAACCCTTTTCAACGAAAAATATTTATAGAACTGCTATGTGTAGAAATTAAGACAAAATGATCCTGGTGCAATCTCAGACTTGGAATGTTTTATTTCTCATTGTGCTTGCTCTCCTGCAAAGACCTACAGATAGATGGCCTTGGAAAAAGATGCTCCGGAACTTGGGGAGTAACTTAGATTCATCTCTCTTAATATTATGTGATGGTAGGATGACAGATGTTATAATAAGTGGTGAATATTTTTCTAGTCTTAAAAACTCTTCAATTTCCTAAATCTATTCCTTTCTCCCTAACTACATTTAACTATGTCTCCAAAATTTCTTTCCCGACTCTTCTCAAATAGATTCATGCTACCAAAATTGAATCACTTAATTTGTTACAGTTCAAGTTACTCTTCTGTCTCCTTCCTCATGTCACTATGCCTATTGAGAGGGGAAAAATTACTCCAAACTACACCAATTAACTTTATTTATACAACACTCACTCAATTCTCAGCCAGGAATGATCTGACCCCACGCTCAACTTGTCATTTGAACTCTTACAGTCAACAAACTCCCTGTAGCCAGAGAGGCAGTAGGGAACACGGTGCTTCTGAATAATTAGAAAGATGTTCAGAGTTGCTGTAAGTTATTCCTACACAAGGGATGTGGAGAAGATGCTGTAAGAAACATCAGACTAATGAGACAGCAGGCAGAAAAACAGATGGTAAAAACATTTAGGAAGGGAGGCTAGAAAATATTTTGTCTCCTGTGGTCTTATTGGGTTCTCTGCATTTCCCCTCCTGGAAGTTTTTCAGTGAGATCTTCCAACAAACCTGTGTTAGTTTATGGGAACCTAGGGCCTTAACTGATACCAAGAGCATTATTATGCAAACTCATCTAGCTAAATGCAGGAATATAAAGGGCTTCTTCCTAGCCAGGAAGTTCCTAACATTCCATCATCAGCTAGGGACTGCCAGCCTCCTCTTAACTACCTTATAAATATGTAGTTTGGCATAAGCAGAATCCTTCTCTGGAGCACTTTCCATGTCATGTCAGCTGTGCCCTGATCAACACTCCTCCTCCCCTGGGATGGCAAACGTTTACTTCCAAACTTACTTATGCTCGGCTGCTTTTCTGCCTACAGATTTTCCTAATAAGTCTGACTGAATGTATTGCCAGTAGTGTGTGCGTCTGTGTTCCTTGTACACCATATTTTATAGCACTAGGGTTTTGAGGAATGGATGAAAGAGTTCTAAGGGTCTATCCTGGTGATAAAACACCCTCCTGTAGATCACTACAGTGATCTGTGACTGCAGATCACTGAGGTGCCTGGCCACCGAGTGCCTATCATCTCCTGTGAGCTACAACAACCTCAGAATGACCAGGTCACTGATCATACTAAGATGACTCACAAGTGGATATTTGCATATATGACTGATCAATTCTTTGGACTCCCCAGGCTCCTGCAGTTCAAAAAGACAAAGATCATTTGGAAATTCCAGAACTGTTGACAGTAGCCAAAGGAGAGAGGCCTGTCCAGCAAAGCTTGGGAAACCTAACAGCAGCACTTGCACACAGGGTCAACGCATTGAGCCAAGACACTTATGCTATAACGACTGCTCAGGAAGCTATTTGGGAACACAGAGAAAGTTATGGCCTTTGCAGACCCAGAACAGACTGGAGTAAGCTCAGCAGAAAATCTGAGCAGGGGCATCGCCATGTCCTCATCCAATGCTCTACTTCCCAGTCTCCATCCCAGGGGTGGATATATGCATATCCATATATCCATACGGTAAAATACCTTGTATTTTTACGCTTCCAAAGCTATCGCTGGCTCTTTTGTCTGGACTGCCTTGCTGTTCTTTTGTGAGACTGTATAATTGATTTGGACTTTCTGAGTTCCTTAAATTCAGCTCTAGTGAAAGGACAAGGTGGTTAGATGAAATCATTATGACCCCTGCTGCTGGTTTCTATCACATTTGACCACAGGCATTGCTGAGAAATGACTGTAATCCTCAAACCTGCCACAGTAGTGCAGTTGAAGCAGTACTGCTTTCCAGTGTAGAGAAAAGAATTAGTCTCCATAGAAAATACTTAATATAGACAGAGATGTTATACAACATGATTTCCTTGTTCGGGAACCTTAACTGACTAGAAATTATTTCAAAATTCACAAGTACCGAGTACTTCACTATGGCCTGTCAAAACTATTCAGAGAAATGACCAATATCATAAAGGTGACTTTTAAACACATCTGTTACTGGAATTTGGTGTACAGTATTACACCAGCTTTTATCCCCATAATTTACAAGAAGAGCAGGATGAATATGACCTTCTTCTAGCAAGACACCAGTGTACAATGACTGTCCTGAATCTTTGCTAGTGACATATTAACTGTAAGCTGGGAAAATGCTAGCGTACTATGAATTGCTTGTTGGAGTTGAAATTTTTTTAGAAAATTCATAGTTTGAAGTTTTTAAACACATGAAACAGGAAGATTGTATATTAAACTACCATGTATATATCTATATCTATATCTATGTATCTATATATGTATATATATATATTTTAATGTCAATTCAATATTCAGACATTCTTCTTTCATTTGTACTATCTGTATATTTTCCTAGTAGTATCTTGAAAACTTCCAGATAAATATTCATGATTTTTAAAGAGTGGTGCCACCAAGGAGATGTCCTGCATTGTTTTTTGCGTGACATCTAAACACAGTCAACTGAAGATAGACAGCCTGGTAAGGATAAAAATCCCAAGCCCTCTTAAGACCAAATGGCCATCAGCCCAAAGTGATATTCCCCAGCCTATCATGGCCAATGGATCTTAAACCTGCCATCCCAGGCAAAAGTGGCTCAACACCTGTGTGGCCTCTTTAGAGAGTAGAAGCAACACATCCCACATTTGGAAGTTTACTGCAGCCAACTCTCCAGACAAGTGGTCAAATTCAAGTGGGACCCCTAAAACATTGAAGGACATCAGCCAAACAAGCCATGCTCTGTACATTTAGAGTTAATGCTATAATTATTTGTGAATAGTCTTAAAGGTGACTGGCCCTGCATTTTTGAATTGGGGGATGTTTTCCCATTTTTGACTATAAAAGTAACCTCTTCTGGGGTCCTATTTTGTCACCAATGGAAAAGTCTTGATTGCCTGGCTTAATATTCTCATCCTTCAGGGGATCATCTCTGCACCAAAGTCCATAAGTTCAGTTGAAAGAAATCCCAGAAAAGCTCCATTAAAAATGCTTTCTCTAAGGAGCGAGGCCTGGCCTTGCTTTAGTCCTGCAATTTCTTACCTCATAATAACATGAAGGTGTGCCTGTTGTCACAGCTACAGGGATGAGTTTATTCCCGAATGTGACTACAATCAGGGTTGAGCAAATCCTTGATTTAATATAGAACATTCTTAATATAAAATATCTCTTCCCATTTTTATTTTTTGACTGGCACAGGCTGAACAGTGTCCTCCCTAAAATTTAAATGCGGATTGCCTGGGCCCCAGTGTTATGGTATTTGAAGACAGGATTTTTAAAGATAACAGATTTAGGTGAGGTCACGAGGGTGGTACTGTTCCTCCTTTTCTGCCATTTGAAAACACAGCAAGAAGACAATCATCCACGAGCCAGAAAGAAAACCCTTACCAGAATCTAACTTCTTGCCTCCAGAGCAGTGAGAAAATAAATTTCTGTTGTTTAAGTCCCCCAGGCTATGATATTTTGTTCTGGCAATGCAAGGGGACTCGTGTCCTTGACTTTCCTTCACAAGTTACACCTGAGGCTCCTCAGAAATACTTGCTTCTGTTCATGATAATCCCTCTCCATGGAATGCCTCCCTCACTCCATTTCTGCATATGCAAACCTATTAGCTGTTCTAAGCCCAGTTCAAATGTTACCTCAGATTCTCTTCTTTGACTTATATTTCATATATAAGTCATATATATTTCATATATAAGACTTTATATTTCTCCTATCACATTTCTTCATTGATTGATACTCATATTATTAATAGGCTTTCAACAATCCCATATCAAGATATAAATTGTAGGAAGTTATATTTTAAAAAAGAGGCTTTAAGTCCAAATTCTTGTCCTCTGGTAAACCATGATTTAGCAGGCTAGGTAGACAACTAACCAGCTTCTGCCTTAAGGAATGCCTAGGGATGTAATGGTGACTGTTGAGGATACTGCAGGAGGGAAGACAGGGGTGGCTCTACATTTGGTCATGCTGCTGAAGGGCGTAGGAAGAAGTGATGCTTGAACACAAAAGGAGGGATGCATGGAAGTTTCTGTGGAGGCGAGAGAGTCAACCATGTCAGAGTGTATCCCTTTCCCTGTTCTATCAGACTGTGGGCTTCTGGAGGCAGAAATGGTCCCAATCACTAAATTTCTCAAAATAATTATTTTTCTAGCCTGAAGGACACATTCAATAAATATTCATTGTCTGAAGGAAACTTTTAGGATAATTAGAGTCAAATAATATAAAATATGGGATAACTGAAGGGGTCAAAATATAAGGAGAGGTGTCCAGAGTGGACAGAGACATAGTCTAGTACACAGAGCAAGCACCAAACACAAGTCACATAGTGATGTAACTCAGCCACCTGCACTGTACCAGATAACCTCAAACCCACAACTGATTACCAGCTGTAAGGTGGTTGAGTACAGAACCTCCCTGCCAGACTCTTACTGTGCAAACCAAGTAAGGTTTCATCAAAAGTTGAATACTAATTAGGATCATGCTACTGAAAGTAACTTAGGCCCAGACCTCAGGAATAGAGGATAAAAGTTGAGGCCTAGAGCTGAGGAAGCAGAGACATGCTTCACGATGGAAGTGTATTGACATTGGTCCTTACGCTCATCGCATGCCTCATCCCCATCCTCCTCGCAACCTGTTGACCTGCCATCAAACCCAGCAACTCTGTGCCAGAGTCTGAAGCAGTTTGCGATGCTGACCAGAGCAGCCTCACCTTGACGACACTTGAGGAATGCCTGCCCTCACCTGAGGACATCAGGACATCACAGACATCTGGACCATCATCAATACCACCCTGATGCCAGAGGACATCTGCAGCCACGGGGACCATCCTTCATGGACACCCAACCTACCTGAATGACTGCTTGTAGCCATGGACATCACACCGATGCTGGTGAGCGGACAATGAGCTTGCTCACCCTTGCCTGTTGCCTTAAGCTTGTTGCGTTAAGAATAGTTGGGAAGTGGTGTGTAATTGTTAGTTCATACTATATGTGTGCAGTGACTAAATAGGATAGAGATACAACAGAGTGTGATCTGTAGGACGATATCCCTTGAGGATTGTGATATTAATACCACTGAGTGCTGCGTTAAATAACGGATATTAAACGGAACATGTCTCCTTGCATCTGTCACTGAGCGTGCGATCTCTCAGAGAAAGCGATCACTTGCAGGCGCTAGTTTTGCGTCACCACTCAGGTCGCACTCATGACAAGAGGGTAACAGGGACTACTTAAAGAGCAGCCCTGACATTGTGCAAATGGACCTTGCTGCTGTTCAAGTTGGTTAAAAACCTAGGAATCTATGGCAGCTCTTACCTCTGCATGTGGAGTCACTGAAGATTTACACTGTTTGTGCCATGGATCAAAAGCATGATTTTAGTCCAGATTTTTGGCTTCTAGATTCATATAGGTCCTACTGAAGGACCTAATTAAACATATTAAAATTGAACTCCACTGCCATTTTGTATGTTTAATCTCCACATGGGCGATCAAGTCTGAAAACGTGAAGTGATCCTATGAGGTCCTGCCCTCACCTTGATATCTCTGTGCCCTTTTTCTTCTCAGCATCTCCTCTCTTCCTAACAGAAGCCCCAGGCTGCTGCTTCTTCGGAACTCAACTACCTGCATCTGGGCCTCTCCCTCCTCTGAGCTGCCGTCACACGCTTGTGAAATCAAATCTAATAATGGTGTGTTATTAAAATGTGTTCATGGCCTCCCCATCGCCTTCAGGCCAACACTGACCTTCTCAGCATTGTTTGGAGATCTCTCATTCTCCGGCTTCTCCATCTGCACAGTCATGTGTTGTCCCTCTACTTTTGGGCCCTGTGCTCCTGCTGTGCTGAATCACTTGTGGATTTGCTGGCTGGTGACCATATAGAAACCCATTCTTAGCGCACTGATACTGTTGCCTTGAGGGCCCTGAGCCGTCCTCACTAACCTTCAGTGTTGAAAATTCCAGTTACCTATCCTTTCTTTCAACATAGATTGCTAAACTGCATTAGCTGCCTATGTTTATGAATTTCCATAGCATTTGAGACCTACTTTCTGCTTACCAACAGTACTGAAATTTAATAGATTATTTTCTCTCTCTGCCTTGGACCACTTGTCCATGCTGCTAATACTCTGCTTCAGTTTTCTCTCCTATAACACTCAGCAGTTTGGCACAAAATAATTAACACATGAAATTTTTGCTGAGTGAATGAGTCTACGGTTTACAAGCAGTTCTACCTTTTATTAAAACTCAAAAATGGGCTGGAGTGGTGGCTCAGTGGTTATGGTGCTTGCCCGGCATGCACAAGTATGTGAGTTCAAACCCCAGCACCAGGAACACAATGAAGTCTCCAGAGCAAAGAAAGTCACATGAAAAACCTAGTAAAAAGTGTTTCTCTCTCTCTCTCTTTCTCTCTGTCCCTCTCTCTTTTTAAAAAAACAAAAAAACTGTTAAGAATAGGAGCTAGAGTGGTGGCTGAGTGGTGTCAGGCTCACCTGGTTTGCTTGAGGACTTGGATTCGAACCCCAGCACCACATACACAACCGAGTGTCAGAAGAATGAAAACCAGATGAAAAATGAAATAAAATTGATTTTCTCTCTTCCTTTCTCTCTCTCTTTAAACAAAACTGAAAAAAATCATCTTTCAGTATAAGAGAGTCTCCATTTATCAGTATTGATTATAACAATAACTACCTCACAGGGTCAGGATTTTTAAATGAAATGTTGCGCAGGAAGAGGTATTGAAAACTATTCTAGCTGCTTCTTTATAAGAATTTCAAATCAGAGCTCAGTCTTTGGTTATAGTCCTTAGTCAATGTATGAATGTTTACATTTCTCAAATATGTTTGGATTTCATAAAATTTGCATACCCTTGAAGACACATCCAGTCATCCTTTCAAATTCTGGAGATATTAATAAAAACAGAAGGCACTTAGCTGAGCCATTACATTTGAGATTAGATATGCAAACAATAGGATGATACATTAATCTTCTTATATTAATGCCTGAGTAAGGATGTTGTTTTATATATGTGAATACATGAGTGGGTGTCTTCCCTTGTAAATAAATAGTAAAAAAAAATCGTAATCCTGAAGAACAGCTTCAAATACAGTTTCTTTTAGTACATTCATCTGTCTGTTTTTCTTCAGATATAGTTCTTAGAGTGGCGAATCAGGCAAATTTGAAAGCTTGCATCTGAAAGCCTTCTCCGCAGGATGACTCAGGTTTCTGGCTATTGTGCATTCTTTCTTTTGCTTATGAAGCCACTAGGAAGTCAATTTAAAGTATTCAGGAAGTTGGTGTCCCCACTTCTTGACTTAAATAGATAACAAAAAAGTTAGATCCTCATCCTCCAACTGCTGCTATATTCAGAAAGAGACCCGCAAAACACACCATACACCATCAGCTTTATCACTGAGTGCTGCACAGCTGGTATCTCCAATGTAAAATCTCCTTTCCTTATGATTGAAACAGGTTTCTGTATCCTCAGAGCCTGCAGAGGTTGCTGGAAATAGTAACTTCTTCTCTATCTCTTGTGTGACATGGGAATTTTTTAGGGCCCAACTTTTGCTAGAAGCTTTATAATCTCATTCCTGGATCAACTCAGAGGAGGTCCCTACAGGATTCAGGGAAGAATTGACTTTGATGTACAGTATTTTATGTCATTTTCCTAAAAAAAAAAATGGAAATTATTGTTATTATTTTTTACTAGTATCAAATTATGAAAAGTTAGATTTTATGAAAAATTATGAGGGCTTGTCTTGTGATTCATCCATGTAACTACGTATCTATCTATCTGGAATTTTAATTGCCTGTCAAGGTATTGACCAGTAGAACTCTTCTGGTTTGGGGAAGAGTTATTGATTATTGCAAGTCTCAGTCAATATGCCGAAAAGGATAGTTGACCAAACCCTGCTCTGTACATTTTGTTCTCTTCATTTTGTTGCTTTCTCTTTAATAAACTTAAAGTGACAGATACCCCACGTGCTATGCCATGATTACTTCATGTTTATCTTTGAAGGACTCAACTATTTTTCTTAGAACTTATTTAAAAGTAACATTTGCATTGGGAAAACTATTACCACATATATAGAAGGATATCAAGAAAGCAAAGAAAATAAAAAATATTTAATTCCAGGACCAGAATCTGATCATAGTTCTTTCATTGCTGACAAGAGATATCAGCTTGTCAAAGACATCAAACAAATGCTTCCCTTGATTCAGTCAAAAATACTGAAATGAGTATGTGAGAGTAGTTTGCACCACATGACATGATGCTGTGTGGTGCTGTGTGCATTCGCCACTACAGTGAGTCAAGCATCCCTGTTCTTCCAACAGGAAGTGCTGCCATTGCTGTCCTCACTCGCCGGACTGGAGTGCTGTTTTCTGATTCATGTAAAACTGTGAAATTGTGGAATTTAGTGGATTGCTACTCTCTCCAGACTGGTTATTTTCTTTCAGCACTAGAAGACAGTGTACTAAGGCCTTAGCCAGAGCTACTTGGAACCAATGGGTTTCCTAGGCATTCCACAGTGCCAAGCAAAGTCCAAATTAATTCTACCATGGAAATTTCCTGCAGCTATACAACGATGATACTGGCAACATCAACAGCCATATTTGAATAAGCATATTTTACCTATAATGCATTGGGAATGGTCAAACTTAGAACAGTTTTATTCTTTTGAAGGTATTGATAATTTTATAAAGCTATAGAATAATGAACTCATAATTTTATTGGAAAGGCTGCATATATTAACCTTTCAAATACAATAAAATTTCAATGCAAGTAAACAGTTATTTTTCAAATGATTACTCAATTCCCAAAAGCTACAATGTACTGTAATAGGCATTAGTGGGCAAAATAAATCAATACGTCTCCATGGCCATTTTCAAAATCTACAATGTTTTCACAAACTGTGTAGCCAAAGATGGTTGCTTCTAAATAATTTCTTCTTGTTTAACTTTAAAAAAATTTCCTCCTTGTGCTTCTTCAGCAGAAACAGAGAAAAAGAATTCATGTAAAAGATTTAATGTGTTTATTATTTAGTATTTCAATTTGCACAAAAGTATGTTTACAAAAATTTGCTTGGCGTGAAAGGAAGTAGTAAAAATACTCTTTTAGGCTTTCAAATATTTAAAGCAGTCATCAATATTACCAGTGTAACTTAAAATAGTTCCTGAAAATGAGAAAAATGCTATCTGTAAAGGAGTATTTTGAATTTTGCCCAGGAGATCATCAAATCAAAACTTGTCAAACAGTGTCAGACATGGAAAATTTAAAACTCTATTTGCACATGAAATGTTTCAATTATCAATAGCTACATTCTTCAACACATTTAGGAAATTTTCCTAAAGAAGAACAATAGGAGCCCATCACTGAAAATTAAATATTCTTTAATAAAACTTATTGGCCTGATAGTACCAACACATGCATACTATATTTACCCACAGGCACAAAACCAACATTGTCACTTGGACAAACTCCACTTACACATAAAGTTATACATAGGATTGTTTCTGAAGGCTATATAATCCAAGTTTTAACCTCTCCCCGTAGGTTCCATTTCTTCATTTATATAGTTATCTTATCAAAACCCATTGTGAATAATGTTCTCATTTATGGTACATGTAGTTTATGTAAGCCAGGATTTTGCCAGTGTTGTGGAACACAGCTGTCAATCACTCTTCCCTACTTCATAACTTATATTTTCTCTATCATTCAAATCCTTATTCCATACATTGTCTATTTTCTCCAGTCCTTCTCTTTGCCTGCATAAAACACTCTCATATAAGTGTGTGACAGTTGACAATTTTATTACTAGAGTGAGAAAAAATTAAGTAAATACTTCTCTTTCTGTCCATCATCAATTTAATTTTTTTTACTATGTTGCAAACTATACTGTGGGCAAATATTTTTCCAAGCAGAGCTCATTGGAAATTCTCTGACAATATTTCCATGTAACAGATGACTCTGGGAGGTATTTTAATGATTTTTGATAATTTAATACATACTCAGTACATAGAATTGTGAAAGTACAGAAGTGATTAAAAAATTAAAAATATCCATACAATCATTATCAAATGACAAATACCTTGTAAATAAAATTCTCACAAGTATTTTAAAGATTTTCTCTTACTATATTCAAAAACATGCATGTATTTTAATATTTGGATCACTTTGGGTATAATTTGGTATTCTGTTATTATAATTAATCAAGGACTTTTTCTCATATTAAAATTTAATTGCATTTGTTTCAATTTTCATCATTTTAAAGTACGTCTTTGGACGTAAAACACAAACAACCTTCTTAAATAATTTCAGTGTGCAATATTAATTATTGCTCATTTTTAAGTATTTCTAAAATGCATAAAACAGGGAGATTTCAATTTCCAGCAACATGACAAGTTAGCGTGAAAACATTCTTGTCTTAAAATACCAGAAATGACTAATTAAATGTGTAAAATCTACTTTTAAATTCATGGATGGACTGGTAAGAAAGAATGTGAGTCTTCATAGGTAAAGTTCAAGCTGATAAATGAGGTTAAATAGGAGGGATTCTGCAAGGTGGTTTTGCTAGGGTTTGTGATTTGAATCTTATGGTTATGATGGGCTAGGAGACATTAAAATTTTTTTAAAAAGCCTTGGTTCCATGTATATTAAAGAATAGTAGCAGAAAAATAATAAATAAATAAAATCCTCACTCAGGAATGCTGTATCTCAGTGAAAAATTATGTCCATTCCTATTGCATAACTTCTGGTAGAAGAAAATGACATTCAGAAGAGAAAAAGAACCAAGAATATAAAGGTAAGAAAAATCAATACAATTTACCCCTGATAATAAATAATAGCTTATTCTCATGTATTTGGGGAGGGGATCTGAAGTTCAGTACTGGTATAATTGTAAAAACTCTCACAATAAATTATTTTCAGACGATTACAATTTGATAAAATCCCAAAGCACTTGCCAGAAACATAAGAATATTCCCTCATCAAGACAGAAGATAATGTGAGGATACTGGAAAAATGTTGAGAAAGATATAATCAACAAGGTAGACAGTATATGTAGCAAAAGTGTCTTTTAAGAAAACAAGGGAAATGAAGATTTCTCAGACAAATGGTACTTACTACTTAAAACTGAGAACATTATTTCACTGACTCTACTTCAGGCATAGCATCTGTGTAAAAGGGAACATAACAATTTTATCTATTGGGATTCTGGCAAAAGCTAATTGAATTAATATATACGCAGCACTTGGAAGACAACATAGGAGCTATTAATATTATAGTGGCTATCTCTTAGCCTACTTATTTATTTTTCCTTTTCTGGTGTTTTCCTTTGGTATCAATCTGTTTGTTTATTTTTCATTTTTTGGTGAGGGTGGTTCTAAGAAGTATAAGTTATATGTAACAAAATTTTGTATATTCAAGGCTCAGTTAATGAGTTTTGAAAATTGATTGCAGGATGGTAGGTACCAACACATTCAGGATTAGCAAAAATAATTCTTTGCCCCCAGGTTTTTTCAGGTCTCTTAGTCAATATCCAAATTATATTAGATACTCATATAATTCAATTTTAAAAAATAAAAAACCCCAAAACCAAATAAAAATAGCATGATTAAAAATTTGGACAAAGGTGCCCAATAAACATTTTTCTAAATTGGCCAACAGGTAAAAGATAAAATGTTCAGCATTGCTAATTGGAAAGAGATATTACCTCATACCTTTCAGAACAGTATTATCAAAAACATAACTAGTGTTAGTGAGGATGTAGTGAAAAGGAACTTTCATATACTGCTGGTGGAATGCAATTTAACATTGTTATTATGGAAC
Source organism: Aplodontia rufa (assembly GCA_004027875.1). Taxonomy (NCBI): domain Eukaryota; kingdom Metazoa; phylum Chordata; class Mammalia; order Rodentia; family Aplodontiidae; genus Aplodontia; species Aplodontia rufa. Next base: position 43,154 of record PVKS010008980.1, on the reverse strand, counting down.
ATAGTGTGGAAGCTCCTTTAAAAAATTAAAGATAGAATTTCCATATGATTCAGCAACACCACATTTGAGTATTTATCTAAATGAAACAAAAATCTATGTATCAGAAGATATTGAGCTTCTCAGTTCGTTGCAGCATCATTTATAATAGCCAAGATATGGAATTAACCTAAGTGTTCAGTGGATGAATGGACACAGAAAATATCGCACACACACACACACACAAACACTAGAATACTAAAAGAAGGAAATTCTGCTATATGTGACAACATGGAAAAATGTAGAGGACACTATGCTGAGTGAGGTAAGCCAGGTGTTTAAAGGCAGATTTTGCATGATCTCATGTAAATACGAATTATGAAAAAGTTTAATGCGCAGAAGCAGAGATTAAAATGGTAGTTATCAGAACCAGGGAGGCAGGGAAATGGGGATATGTTGGTTAAAGCATATAAGCTTTAAGTTACAAGACAAATCAATTTTATATAATATGGTGGGTATAGCTTAAAATAATGCACTGTACAGAAATTTGCTAAAGCAGCAGTAGAACTTATGTAATTTCACCACCCACATAAAAAGTGATATGTGAAATAGTGGATAGTTAATAAGCTTGATTAAGGTAAACAATTCACATATATATAAAATAAATATGTTGTTCATCTAACATATACACATTTTATTTGCCAAAAAAACTGAAGAAAAAAACTATATCCCAACTGATTTGCTTTTGTAAATATGTTGAAAATCAAACAAACATAAATGTGAATCAATTTTTCTAGACAATATACCATATAGATACATATGTATAGATGTGTATATACATATATATCCACACTTACAATAATACAATAGTGTCTTAATAACTTTTACTTTTCAGAAAGTCTTGAAATTATGTCTTGAAATATTCCTCCAATATTGTCATCAATTTTAATTATAATTTTTGTTATTTGAGGTTTTCTGTTTTCCAAATAAATATCTTATGAATTACTTCAAAACTGTTAAATTTTATTTGCGATTGCATTGATCTATAGGTCAATTTTGGAACATTTACCATTTCACAACATTGAATCCTCACTTCCATGAATATGGTATATATTTCTACCTATTAGTTCCATTTTACTTTCTTTTTATATTGTTTTGTGGGTTTACATATATAAATTTTCATATAAATCATGAAATTTATTCCTAGGTATTTAATTATGTGATTCAAAATGCTTTTCTTTTTATTAATTTAGAAATAATTTTAGATTTAGAAGAAAAGTTATAATAATATAATATAAATCCTTCACTTAGCTTCCTTTAATATTAATATCTTGTACTAGTAACATAAAATGGTTAAAACTATGCAATTAAAATGAATACAACACTAGTAATTAAGCTACAGATGTTATTTGAATTTCACCAGGTTTTCCATTAGTGACTTTCTCCTGTTCCAGGATCCAACCTAGTATTCGATATTCCATATTTCATTTAGTTATATTGTTTTCTTACTATCTTCTAGTTTGTGACAATTTTTTAATCATCCTTTGTCTTTCATGTCTTTGACTCTTGTTGAGTATCAGTCAGTTATTTTGTATACCGTCTTTCACAGGCAATTGCCTTATTTCTCCTTATTTTTCCATTTGTTTGTTTTGTATGGAAATGTTCTACCCTTAATAGTGAATTATTACAGGATTAAAGGAGATCATTATATTTTATTCTTGGGGATTTTAATCTTTATTGGCTTGGTTAAATTGATCAATTCTGGTTCTTGCCTTAGAAATTTGCTTTTTTTCCTTTAAAGGAGAATATATTGGGAAAGATAATTTGAGACTATTCAAATATCCTTTCTGAAACTTTTTTTTTAAAGAGAGAAGGACACTGAGAGAGAGAGAGAGAAAGAGAATCAATTTTAATTGAGTTTTTCACATGGCTTTTATTTCTCCAACACTCAGTTGTGTATGTGGGTGCTGGAGTTTGAACCTGTGTACTCACTCATGCTGGGCAAGAGCCTTAACCTCCAAGCCACCGCTCCAGCCCCTTTCTGAAACTTTGATCCACTAATTTATTAGCATACTTTTCCAGTGACAATTACTATTGTGATAATCTAAGGGTGATTTCCTATTTTCTTAATTCCTTCTATATTTATGGTGTGGAATATTACACAAGAAAAAGTTTGTCTTTCTTCCCTACATAAAAATGTTGAATAATTTTCTTTAAATATCATGGTCCCATGTACATTCCCTTTTATTGTCTAGATGTAATACAAGAAGTGAAATGATTAGATTATGAGAGCTATAACCTGAGGGTGGATTAATCCACTTTACAGATTAAGAATTTGAATGGACTAACCGGTGTTAACTATAGGCAGGTAAGTTGTGACTGGAGGAGGTGGGTCATGGAGACATGTTCTGGAAGGGTTCATCTTACCTGTAACCCACCCCATCTCACCCCCACCCCCACCAATATCTGGCCACCATAAGTTGAGCAACTTTCCTCCACAACTGCTATTCTGCCATGTGTTTTGCCTCATCTCAGGCCCAACATGATGGAGTTGGCCTGGTTCTCTGAAACTGAACCCAAAACAAACCTTCCATTCTCCTAGTTGGTCCTCTTGGTTATTTTGGTTAAGCGACATACAGCTGACAAACACACTGCCACATTATTATCTTAGTAAAATAATCTTATGTCATGGAAATGTAAAGGGTCTTAGAGTTATAGTCATAATTATTTCTTCTCATCCTGTGCCTTTTTGTTGTATATTTAACTTTTACATATATTATGAACAAATAGAGTTTCAACATTAATTTTGTTTTAGGCACTCAATTATCTTATAAAAATTTTTTAAAAAGGGAAGCATTTTAGTTTTATTTATTCCATTTCCAGTGCTCCTAATGTTATATCTGAAGAATTTCCTGTAACAGTTCTTATAGTATAAATTCACTACCAATAAAATTATTTTTTGATAGTTTTCATGACATCTGCATTGTGAAAGATATCTTTGCTGGGTGGAGGATTCTGAGTTGACAGTGTTTTTCATTCTGTACGTAAATACCTGATTCCATTCTTGCATTATTTGTGACGTGCCATTTTGATCTGGCTGCTATCACAATATTCTCATTTCCCGATCTTTGAATATGACATGCCTAAGTACTTTTTAAATATTTATTTAACATGTCCTGAGCTTCTTTAATTTGTGCATTGTTATATATATGTTATTATTTTTTCCAAATATATCCCTGTTCTTCTTTTTTCCCCGACCCATTCCTTCTGGGATTCTGATAAAACATGTTAGACCATTTCATCTTTTTCCCCTCAGCTGTTGGAATTCGTTTATATTTCACTTTTTTAATTTTCTTTTTAGGTTTCATTTTGTGTAATATGTGGGGCCTGTATTCAAGCTCGCTGATGGTTTTTTTTGGTTGTGTTGAGTCTACTGATGAGCTTATTGAAGGCATACTTTATCTCTTCCACAAGTATTTTCATTTCCATAACAACCCCTGCATTCTTTCCTACTTTTCCTATTTCCCTGCTAAAGTTACCATTTAAAGTTGCATGCTACCTATGTATGTTGTTAAAATGTTTAACATATCAATTGTGATTCTTTAAAATTTTTCTGTCAAAGAGTTCCAACAACTATCATCATATTAAATCTGGTTCTGTTTACTTTCATCTGTTCAGAGTGTGTTATTTTTCTTTTCCTTTTGGCAAGTTTTATCATTTTTGTTAAAATGACAGCTTACACAGGATAGTAAGGAATGACATGAACAGTCTTTATTGTTAGCACTTGATATACCTTCTTCTGCCAGTACTTAGTTGAGGAAGTTTCTAATAACATGTCCAGGAGTTGTTGTGGGCTTGAGGTCAATATTACTATGGCAACACTGGTGAAACACTATCTTCGAATTCCTCTAATGATGATTTGTGTTCAGTAGGGTTGAGGGTTTTTCTCAATCTCAGCTCCAGGCTCAACTTTAGGAATTCTATTTATTCTATTAAAAAAAAAGTGTTTCTTGTAGCTCCCTAGAAGTAAGCAATCACTACATTTACTCAATCATTACTTGCCAGATGGTGGGAGTTATGCTTGAACCACACTGTGTCCCTAAGACTCAGACTTTTACTCCTGCTACTACTGCTGCTGTTGTTCTGGGCCCAGGATTTATTCCTCCCCTTTACCAGGATTAGATGATTATTTTCTGTTTCTTTCTTTTGGATGCAAAGGGTTTTTTACTAGTGACTGTGGAAGACATTTTTTTTTTTTTTGTCCTCTCCTTAGACATTGAAACTTTAATTCCTTAGGGAAGTTAAGGCAGCAGGGTTCAGTCACTTTGTTGCACCCTTTCCACCAGTGGCTGCCTTCTCCCTAGTGGTGCACTACCAGGGAAACTTTCTAACATCTCCCAGCTTGCTTCTGTTAGCACATTCAAGATCCTGTGGCCTCCATTCATGAGTTACCAAGAATACAATGAAGTACAGATTTCCTCTTCATCTCAATGATAACAGAATGTTGTTTTCAAGAAACTAGAAAGATCATTGGCTTAGCAAATATGGGATATTTGACATTGGATTGACCAAAATTGGAAAGTACTTTATGTTTGTGTGTCTTAGAATGGTGGAAATATTGATAAGAAATGTGAGATAATAAAGTATTGACAAAAAATTTTTAGAACACTAACAATGCTGGTAAAGATATGAATCAATATGAAGTTGACTTTTGATGTTTATTCCAATGGGTTGAGAAACATATGTCTACACAAAAATCTGTCCATAGATGTTTCTAGAAATTTCTTCAAATCTTGACAAAACTAGGAAGCAACCAAAACATTCTTTAATAAATAAACATGAATATACTGTGATATTTCTAGGCTATGGGGTTTATTCATTGTTAAGAGAAATAATCCATTCAGCCATGAAAAACCATGAAGGAAGCTTCAGTGAGCATCAGTAAGTGGAAAGCCAATCTGAAAAGATCATGCACTGTATGGTGGCAACTAGATGACATTCTGGAATGACAAAACTACAGGGACAGTAAAAAGATGAGTGCTTTTCAGGAGCTGGGAGACAAAAGGATAGTTTGGGGCAGGGAAAATACTTTTTATACTATTATAATAGTGGGAGTATGACATTATAAATTTGTCTGAACCCATACAATGTACAAGACCAAGAGTGAACCCTAAAGTAAATTATTGACTTTGAAAGGTAATGATGTATCCATGTAGGTTCATTAACAGCAAAAATTATAAAACTCTGGTGAGATGGATAATGGGGGAGGTTTTCCATGTGTGGGAAATCTTTGTATTTTCTGTTCAATATTGCAGTGAACCTAACAAAATGTTCTAAAACGTAGCCTTTAATGAAAGGACTGAAAATGTAGAAGATTTGGTAAATTTAAATGTTAGTCTTCCATTGTCAGAGTAAATAGAAAAAATGGACTTAATTCTGGATTTTCAACAATAGGAAATGCCCCAGGTGTAAGAAACCGTTTTCAATTTCTTATGGGCCATTAGGAATTGTGGATTGTGTTAATAGATGGTGTAGAAGAATCCAGCAGCATCAATGTTCAGTGTAGTGAGAAGAATAAGATCACAGCCCAAGCAAGACTTACAGGCATAAAGTATTAGAATCAAGCACACAGAATTCTAGATTGAGAGATGTTTTTAGAATTAAGGTGAGCAAACTCACTATGCATTGAAATTCAAATACTGTGGCAACCTGTGGCATAGTGAATCTGCCTTCTCAACACTCTGGAGTATCAGAAAGAATACCAGAAAAAAAATGTACCTAACATCTCCATAGTAGAAATACCTATTTATGAATGAAAAAGAGTATTAGATCACATTATGGTTATCACAGATCTACTTGTTAATGTTGAAGACCTTAGCCTGAAATAAATATTTACTCTATTCTCAAAAACACTTGTTTGACTAAAGATACCACATTAGGGGAGTTTTTCCAATTTTTCTTTCATTCACAAATAATAATTTCCTCCAATCAAAACTTTGAACAGATGAAAGGAAAAAAAACCCACAATTCCCTCATATTATAGATAGAGTAGAACATAAAAGTTCACTAAAATCGAGCAAATAGACAATCGTAAACAATGGCACGATAAATATTCATGTCTTGACCACCTAATAATAGTTACTTAACAACCAAAGTATTTCATTCTGCTCCAAATTCACTGACGAGGGAGAAACTTAACAAATTATTGAATAATTAAATAGTTAGTGCTTTATGGGCCTGTGTTCATGATCTCTCAGTAATTTGATCTTCGAGTAGTTGTAAACATTGTCATGAAACTATTTTAACTTAACAACAGTAAACCAAAGAACCCACTCAAAGAAATGTAGGTCCTGGAAGTGGTCAGAAACGGTGCTTACACACCTCTTCTTCAAAGCAGAGATGCAGAGGTAGAGCTCATTAAAGCAAAAGTCAGTCACTTACCATGTGCTACCTTCAGAAAAAGTTAGCACATTATATCAAACACAGAAAAGTTAATGGAATAATATAATAATCACCATGGACCTATGTGACAACTTGGCCAATTCTTAATATCCTTTCTCGCTCTCTCTCCTTCTCTCTCTCTCTGTAACACTTTTTATGCTATTTTTAAAAAAATACAGATAAGTTCTAATGCCTATTTGATTCTCTTCCTAAATATCATTCCTATTTATCAATCCCCAAAAAAAATTCTTATCCAGATTTTCTGATTTTCATTTCATAGCTATTTTTATTTTTTACTGCATATGTTTGTCTCAATAAAAATTTTATATTTCATTTGTATTTACCTTTATATATTTTAAATGAATCATAGATTTGTTTCTTTCAGACTGCTATAACAAAGTCCTACAGACCAGTTGGCTTATAAACAACAGAAACTAATTTCTTGTGGTTGTAGAGGTTGAGGTCTGCTGTGTGTAGCCTCTTATGTGCGAAAGAACTAGGGCTTCTTCTATAAGGGCACTGAACCCTTATAAAATGACCCAAAAGACCTAATCACCTACCAATGACACCCACATCCTAATACCATCAACTTGGGGTTTGGATTTCAACACATGGACTTTAGGAGGACACAAACATTCAGACCACAGCAAGCACTGAATTAGAGAACCTGAATATTATTATTTCTTTATGAAAAGTATGCGTTGATTTGGGAACATCAGCCCCTCAGTAGAAGATACACAAGGACTAGTGTTTGTACTTGAACCACAAGGTTTTGCTTACAACCATTTGTCCTTGGCAAATTCCATTACCTCTTGGATTTAAAGGATTTCCGATGAAAAACAAAATATCTATCCCGTGGGGTTATGTGAGAATTATATATGGTATACAGAATTATTTAGGAAACTATAAAATGTTCTTATTATGAATTACTACTATTATTATCTTTCTTCTTATGTCTCAAACCTGAGATATAATGGTGATTTTCACAATGTATTAGGAGGCTAAATAGTTTCTAATAGTTCTGAAAAACTGCCTGAGTGTATAAAATATTTTTAAGGACCCTTCCTGGAATAATGAGGAGCCTATCTACTATGGGCTAACAAATGATTATAGACATACAATTAGGTATATAGTTGCAATTAAACCCTTAACAGTTTAAGCTCAGTGCTATCATATTTTACTTTAGAGAAAGGGACTTCACAGATTACCTAATTCAGAATTCTAATTCAGCAATAGGAACAAAACACACAGCCACAGTGGCTTGTTTTAGTCACTTGTAGAGATTAGAAATCAGAAGACAAATATCCGTTGAATTGTGAAGATACCTCCCCATTTAGAATCTTATTTTTTATTTTTCATATTTCTCCTGTCAGAAGAGAACTCCATGGGAAAGGATTGGTGTTGAACCTGATCTGCTGCAGCTAGGTCCTGAAGCAGTTTCTCCTCTCTGGAAGAGGATCCAGACACTTTTTCACACAGTTATTTAATATAATAAATTCGGGCCAACTGTGTGACTCTTCCTCGTTGTCATAAACTGCTGTTTCACGTGCGTCAGTGGCAGAGTTTTTATGGATGATGCTGTTGTTTTTCCTCATCTTCGATCTGGGCCCAGACTATTTGCTCATTCTGGAGGAGTGAAGTGGCTGACAGATCAGATGCCGCCAGCAGCTACCTGTCATTCTGGAGATGAAGGGGGTGCTCCTTGGCGGGGCGGGGGCTCCCGCAGCTGTTTCAGCTGCTCTTCACTCTGGGGTTCAGGGCATGCGTTCACACTACCTGTCTTTCAAAGAAGTCAGTTTCCTACGTGCAAGGAAGATCTGTAAATCCCAATGAGTACAAAGGTGAAAGAGAGCAGAACACATGATAAATGTGCTTGATTCTTCAATCCGTGCCTCAGTCTGAGGTGTGCTCTTATTTATTCCACCCATTCCCCTGGGCACATCCAAATAGCTGGAGTTTCAGCTCGAGATATTTATGCCAGGCAGCTCCGCTGCACATCTGCTTTAAAACAACCCCCAGTATATATATCTTGCAGCACTGAAGTTGGTGTGTAATAGTGGAAAGGATGCCAGTTCAGAATCCCAATGATCTGGGCTATGTAGGATTCCATGATGAATTACTGTGTGACTTTAGCAAAACACACTTTGATTAGATTGTTTTCTGTTTTTTTTTTCTCCTAAATCTAAATCAGATAGTTGCTGAAGTTCCTTTTATCTCTGGTTTTGTAATTTCTGGATGAGTGATGATAATGACAGCTAGAATGTCTTTGGCTAGACATTAGGAAAAGTCCTTTAATGGACTGAAGTATTTACTCCTGAAAACAGGCCTTTAATGAACTAGGTCCTATCACTGTCTCACGGAGGAGGAAAGCAATGCCATAGTACTTCTTCCAGGTCCCAGTGGGCAAAGGTGGAACTGATATTCCAACCCATTGCTCTCTCTGATGGAAGAGCCAGGGCATCGGGATGCAGGTCATGTGAAAAAGAGTGCGGAACCTGGAAGGACCCGGGTTGTTCTAGCGAGCCTTGGGTCAGGAATTCACAGAGGATTCGGGGTTTTATCTGAATGCGTACTCTCCTCTCTAAGATGGTAGTGGACATCGTTTCCTTGGAATGTTAAAGGCACTTTTATGCCTGCCTTAGAGGTTGTATGTAAAAAGGAATAAGCTTCTTTTCTCCTTAAGAATGTCTTCAATTGAAATGCTGCTCATAGATGAACAGAGAAGACAGCAAAGAAAATTAATCATATTGTTAGGTACACTTGCATATTTATAATCTGCTAGAGAAGGTTAATCCTTGTTGTTTGAAAAAGGAGTATTGGAAGAAAAAATTCAGGAGATACTAGAATCAATATTTTTAAATAATGCTATTTTTTCACATTTCAAAGGAAGAATTGGCTAATTTTTTTTTTACTCTTTATGATTTTGCTTTCTGCTAACAAAAGAAAAGATGTCAGAGTTGTTGGTAATAAAACAGCAGGGTCTAGTGGAAATGTTCTTCAGTTCCACTTTGGCTTCTCCGTTTGCAAAAACAGTAACTGATATCCATTCAAAAGCATGGAAATATAATATTGAGTGATAAAGTACCCTCTACTGTGTTAATAGGCTCTCGTGAGACACCTTACTACCAATACCTCTTCTACTGTATTCACTGATGTCAGAATAATCATTGTGATTATGTTATTTCTCAACTTAAAATATTCAATTGCTCCTCTCTGCCAAGGAAAGCGGGCATAAGTCCTTCAGCCTGGTGTATAACAGTGAACCCAATTCAGCTGGAGTTTCTTGTCTTGGCAGTCCTGTTAGGATAACCTGGCTTTCCCCTTCTTTCCTGTCTCACCAAATTCTGGTGGCTGGTTCAAGGGAACATCTCTCTGTTTTCACATGAAGTTCTTTGTCCGCCTGGGGCGGTCCTCCTGTCTCAATAGGAGAACTTTCCTTTTCCAGGGCCCTTCCACTGCTGTACCCACCCCGCCCTTCATTAACTGATGCTGCTTTACAGTTATCAGTTTGCCCCACTCCACTGGAACAGCGAGAACCGAAACTTCAGGTTCCCACATTGTCTTCTGCCCCCTGGTGGAGCAGAAATAAATTTCAACAAACGATCGATTAAAATCTTAAGTTCATTTTATCCTGATTTTTCAGAAGCTATGCTAAAACATTTGCTTCCAGAATTTAGAGATCTGTCATTCAACTAGCATCACTATTTTAAAATACTGAGATGATGGGATACAAGTAACAAAATAAGTGAGTTTTGTGAAGCATATATCTTGGAAAGCCCTTTGCATACTATAAATATATGAATTCAGTAGGAAAATGTAATACATATCTGTCATGACTTTAAGTTGACCCAACAACTGAATTTGCATGAAAACTTTAAATATTGCATGTAACTCTAAGTTTATATGGCTTAAAAATAAATCATTTCCCAAATATCTTTCACTCTGAAAATCAGAATTTTCAATAAACTTGTGGTTTTCAATGTGATTTGAGTGCGCCCTTTCATTGGAAGTTAGTCCCTCCATGTGGTAATGTTGAGCGACAGAACCTTTCAGAGGAGGGGTTTAGTGGAATTTTATTACGTCATGGGACACCACATTCAGCCTTTAGGGAATTCATTCCTGTGAAAGTCAGTTATTATGAAAAGAGTAAGCCTGTCCTCTCCCTGATTTCTTGCTTCTGTCTCACTGTGTGAGCTCTCCCTGCTGCATGTCCTACCATGCGGCCACTCACTATGTTGTGATGCAGCAAAGGAAGCTGAGATGATCAGATATATCCTGGGAGACCTTGGAGAATGAGGGCTCCTATTGGACACTGGGGATGATCAGATGTGGAGGGCGGAGGGTTCTGGTGAAAGTGACTCATATTAACAAGTTAATAAGTGACTCTTATTAACATTGAGCAATGCAGAGGCACAAAGTTTAAAAATCAAGGCCTTGCTGGAAATTTCAGGGGAACTGAACAGAGTTTAGTCAAGGGCATTAGCCTAATGAACACATCAGTGTGTTTCAAAGTCTGTTCAACAAGTATTTTTGTCTCTGAAATAACTTCTTTATGACCTCCTTGATTCATCTTTGAAGGGCCAGCCTAAGAATTTTAAATTATTTTAATCCCACTCCCACTGGCTTCTGCAATGGAATCAATTTATTCTTCCATGTTTCTACCAAGCATTGTGAATATCTCCATTCACATATTTACACAAGACACTGCTTATTTATGGTTCTGTAACCTCTTTAATAACAGCAAGCTTTCCATCAGCATAAAGGAAGAATTTGAGCATTGATATTTTAAACAAATGAATCAGAACTTTATATATGATATTTGCACAAAATTATGTTTTAAAGATTGTTTTGTGTAATGCTTCTAAATCATTAAAGTACCCAAATAGAGCTTTGTTTGATTAGCTTACATTCAACAACAAAATCATATTACCATGATACCATTTCAGAATATCCAATTTAAAAAATGTTTTCTCATGGCACAAGTGTCCTTTAAAAATCCTTTATTAATATAATTAAGTGTAATTAGTATTTAATATAGTTACTATGTGAATATAATTAACTATGATTAAAATCTCCCCTTTATGTGGGTGGAAGGTATTCTTAATTTTTGAAATATCTGCCAGGTAGCACACACTGCAAGTAGTGAATCTTTTTGTCTCTGCTGTTGTTGACAAAGATGTTGCAGAGATAAATTGAAGTGGAAGTGTCAGCTGAGCCATGTCCTGGTTTATTAGATTATGGTCAAGCCACAGTATCCTTACAGAAACTCTCTTGGAGCTTTTCTCATTTTACAAGGGCTAATTAGGGAGTGGGTGGTTTGATGTGCAAATCCACTTAAGCAGACATACACAAGACTTGGTGTCTCAATGCACTGACAGCAAATATGTGAGGAAACTGTTCTCAGCCTCTGCTCTTTGTCACATGCCAGCTCCCCTGAAGATCCAACACTTTCTGTACTGACATGTGACAATACAGCTATTTTCCAAGTGATGGCACCATTTATTTCTTAGATTGGCAGAGAGATAGGTATAGATAGACACATATATACACATATAAAGACACACATATGTCATATTGGTGGCTTGCCAATTACTTTCCTCACTAGATTCTCTTGCACATACTTGAAAACAATTGATCTAAGAGTTAGAGCAGGCAGGATGGGACCCAGGGAGGAGGGAGAACAGATTTAGATGTGAAGAGCTTAACGGAGCCAATGACCTTAAGGAAGATGGTCAAGGAGTATCATATAAAGAAACGTTCCATGACAGAAGCGGGACTAGCAAGCAAGAGTGTCAAAAATGAAATAAGGAGAACACTGAAATGGTTCATTTTTGTTCAAAGCAAAGTCCCTTTTAAATTCGATTGTCCTTTGTAACTAACATATGAGAATTTAGTGTGCATATATGAGGTCCTCTAGGAAATCATGATGGAATTGCCCAAATGGGTTAAAGAAACAGGAAGTTATCTCTCACAAATACAGCTTATACTTGACTTACCAGTATAATCTAGATAAAGTTCCATTAAAAAATGCCTTGAACAGGAACACTGGACACTTCTAACATGTATTAGGACATTGTCCCTGTCTGTTCTGCTGATGGCCTTTTTCTCTACTGAATACTCCTACTGATGCATTTCTGATAGACAGATGGAAGAACCGTGGAGGAGCGAGGCTTATTCACTGCTTCCGTATCTGAGTCTGAGTGTCTCTGGCCAAGTTGGGACTCTGTGATGAATAGGAGCTATAGACGTCAGCTGGGCACTTAGCGTCTGACTGGCTGGGTAAGCAGGTGATGGTTTTCATTGGCTTGGGCTTGTGTAAGTACTTCCCTCCTCCTCAGGAAGGAGAGATTTTTCTGTATACCTCCAGACTATGAGGACCTAGTCTTCATATAGGACTGGCAACTAAAGTAGATGCTTAATGAAGACTTGTTAAATCTATGTAGACACACAGGCTCTTCTACTGATCACTGCAGCAAAATGACTTCCAAATGAGAAGAATATATTCAGAATTGATACAGATTTGTTTTCTAATCCTGCATCTGCCACTTATAAGCTGGATAACTGTATGGCTAGTTAAATATAGCAAGCTGAACCTTACTCTGCACGTGTTAAATAAACATGATAACACCTACCTGATGTACTGTTGAGATGACTAAATGCCAACATCTATATTGATTTGTGTGGCTCCTGCTGGGTTTTTAATAAATAGTAGTTATCCTTATTTCCTTTTTTTTTAAACTCTTTTCTTAACTTCAAGTAGAAAATGTAAACATGTGTCCAAATGACAAGAATAAGATTGCTTATGGTTTAGTTCCATACTGGTCTAGAACTTCATGTATATTGCTTAATTTTCCTAATAACATTTAAGGTGGTAGTGTTATTATTAGCCACATTCCATAGATAAGGAAATAAATGTAAACTGATTATAAAACCAGCTCTATCTAACTCTGGATTCTCTGTAGCTAGAAAGCTGATGCTAGCCTCATTGCAGTATAGACAGACCATTATTTATATTTTAACATCAAATGGCATTTTTAAAACTGTTTATAACTTGCTCTCACCAACACCTAGGCATACACGAGTATAAAGATTGCCATAAAAATATGCAAATGCACATAATTGTTGAATAACCCTATAATTACAACGGAAGGTGTAACAAACCAAAGGCATAAAGTATCCTTGCTATTTCTGTTCTCAATAGAGTATCTGAAAACCTCTTAACGATGGAACTCAGTCGCTTATTGGCTAGAACATAATCCAGTTTTCTCACAGACATAAAATACTTCATTTTTGTTCTCTCAGCTCATCCTCTAGAAAACTGGATGATTGCCATAACACAAGGCCATGGTGCCGCTCTCACTTAATTATGCTATATGTTCATCTCAAAATTGATAGGTCTGAAAAATTAGAATCTGCTTAAAGGAAAGAAAAGAAAAACTTCAAGTGAGAACAGCAATAGATCTCAATTAATTTATTAAAAATATTTGAGATAGGAAAACAAAAGAATGGTTCAGCAATCTTTAGAGGACTCAGTTATACTCATTCTGCTGTCATCTCATGAAGCAATGTTTCTTCATCCCCCCCCCCCGCCCCTATTGACTACCCACTATTTATCCTTCTCCTCTGAATCCCAAAAGCTTCATCACCTGGCTGCATGTGCCTGTCTTTGAGTTGCCACTTTCAGGTAACCACAAAACTAAAACAAACAGTTCCAGTCCTAGCTCTACCACTGACTGTCTCTGTGATTTGTCTATTTTTCTCTGTTTCCTCCAGAGCAATTTAAAAATTGAATCATTAGAAGACTGAATTTCATATATTTATTATTCAAGCTGTCTTCTCTGCTTCCTCCGTTAATGTCCCTTTCCAAATTATCTGACACTGTGCTCATCCCTTCTCTAGTCTCAATTTCAATTGAAATGCCCCACCTCTCTAATTTGATGCTGTTGTCTTTCCTTCACTGTAAAACTGTGCTTTCTTTTATCTCTGTGACATTTTATATTTAGTTTCTCCACATAACTATTATTTGTTCATGATATTTACTTTAAGTTTATGTTGTATTCTGAAAATGTTAAAGGTAAAATGTTTAAGTATTGTTATGAAATTACACAAGAAGGCTAAATAGTCAAAAGAATTTTGGCATATTCTATTTAATCACAATTATACCTACAGCCCTGGAAGAAAAGATAGCATTAATAATTATATTACCTGTCCCTGCAGACTCAAGATTCAGGGCCACGCTACTGCTAAGCCCACCTAACTGGACACAGCTACGTGGCCCACCCTAGCACCAGGCTTTCCCTGATAGACCCAGATCTACCTCCTCAGTCCCTGACAGCAGGTTTGCCCCACTGATTCGGAACCAGGTCCCTCCTCATGTAGAACCCGGTTGCAGGCTTCTTTCTGTGGTCCCAGGCATAATGCCAGTCCACTCAAGGACTCCAACAATAATATTGCCCATAATCTTTGAATGGACTGACTGTTAGAAGGGATTTCCATGTCAAAACCTTTGTAAAGGCTGGAAGAAGTGACAACTTCTTGAAATATGTGACCAACAATCCAAGGATGACTGATATGAGGGAAATATCATAACAGAAAAGGAACAAAATAAAAAACCAGTGCCAAACCTAAAGAAACAGATCTACAAACTGCCTGACAAAAAAATCAAAATAATCATCTTACTAAAACTCAGCAAACTAGAAGAGAACAGAGATAGAAAACTAGACAAATTTAGGGAAATGATGCACAAACAAAATTAGAAATGTAAAAGAAATTAACAAGTTAAAAAAAAAGAAATTCTAGAGCTAAAGAACACAATTACTGAACTGAAAATTGTCATAGAGAGCCTCAACAACATACTTGATCAAGCAGAAGAAATTATCAATAAGTTTGAAAAAAGTTCATTTGAAATTACCCAATCAGAGAAACAGAAAAAAAAATGAAAATGATTCACAAAGCCCTGTGTGATTAATAAGACCTCATCAAGTGAGCTAATGTGTACATCATAAGAGTCTTAGAAGAAACAGAGGAAAAGATAGTTTATTTCCCAAAATGATGACAGTAAAGTTCCCAAATCTAGAAAAGGAAGGAAACAACCAGATCCATGAATTCCCAACAAACTCAAATAGGTTAAGCATAAAGAGATCCTCATTGAAACACATTATATATGATCAAATTCTCAAAATCTATAGATGGAGAGTTTTGAAAACAGCAAGAAACGATTGACTTTGCACCTACAAGGGAATCTAAATAAGATTCTTAATAGAGTTCTATGAAATCATTGCAGGCAGGATGAGTGGAATGATTTACTTAAAGTATTCAAAGGAAAAGCAGCAACAACATCAGAAAACTAGCAGCTGAAATTACTGTACCCAGCAATACTGTCCTCCAGAAGTAAAGGAGATGATACACAAACCAAAGCTGAGGAAGTTCATTACCAATAGACTTGCCTTATAAGAAATGCTAAAGTGAGCTCAGATTGAAATGAAAGAATGCTAATAAATAACATCAAAATATGAAAACATGGAACTCAAGATAAAGGTGAAAATATAGTCAAAATCCAAGTATTCCAATATAATGGTGTATAAATCACTTTGAACTCCAGGATCAAAGTGAAATGGCAAAAATGTGAAAAATCATAGCTATAATAGTTTATTACTGAATACAAAACAAAATGTAAATTATAATACTGTTTACATAAAATGTTAGGGAGATGAAGTTGAAGTGTAGAGTTTTTAATATGTAATTAAAGTTGTTGCTCTCAGTTAAAAGAATGGTTACAGCTTCAAGAATTTTACATAAGGAACTGGCGTAGTGGCTCAGTGGTTACAGCGTTTGCTTGGCATGTGTGAGGACGCAAGTTCAAACCCCAGCACCACGTACACAGTGAAGTGTTGGAACAATGAAAGTCCCACGTAAAACTAAATAAAATTGATTCTTTCTTTCCTTCTCTCTCTAAATAAAAAAATAAATAATTTTACATAAGTATCATCATTACCACAAAGAAAAAAAACCTATAATACTGTAATAATACATGAAAAACTAAAAAAACAAAAAAATCAAAGCATCCTACCACAAAAATCCATCAAATCATGAAGACAGAAAGAAAGGAAGAAAAGAAATAAAGGGAGAAACAAGTTAAATAATGGTAATAGGAAGTCATGACCTATCAATTTTTTTGCATATAAATGAATTAAATTCTCCAATCAAAAGACATATACACACTGAATTGGATTTAAAAAAGTAAGATTCATCTATATGCTGTTTGCAAGGGACTCACTTGTACTGTAAGGACAAACATGCTGACATTAAAGTGATAGAAATATATAGCGCATGCAAGTAGCAATCAAAAGAGCAAGAGTTGCTTTAGCTGTATCACATAAAATAGACTTTTAGTCAAACTTTTTAACAAGAGGTAAAGAAGCTTGTTATACAATGGTAAGGATACAACAAAAATAACATTTATGCACCTAACATCAGAGTAGCTAAACATATAAAGTCAATATTAACATAACTGAAGGAAAAAATAGATTGTGGTGTAATAATAGTGGGAAGTTCTATACTCCATTCTCAAGCATGATCATTCAGACACAAATTCAATGTGGAAACACTAGAGTTAACACCAATAGATCAAAAAGACCTGATAGATATGTTGAAGAAGATTACATTCAATCATAACAGAATATACTTTATTATCAAGTATATACAAATATTCTCCAGGTTAGATCCTATGTTAGGCCACAAGAAATATCTTAATAAATTTAAGAATATTGGCATCATATCAAGTATCTTTTCTACCCGGAATCTTATGAAACTAGAATTCCATAAGAGGAAGGACATAGGAATGTTCACAACCACATGAAAACTAAACAACACACTGCTCAACAACTATTGGGTCAAAGAAAAAACCAAAAGGGAAATCATGAGATATCTTGAGAAAAATCAAGGTGGAAACACAAGCTACCAAACCTTATGGGATGTAGCAAAACCAAATCTAAGAGGGAAGTTTATAGTAATAAATATTTACATTAAGATAGAAGAAAAAATCTCAAATAACATGCCTTTATACCTCAAGGAAATAAAGAACTAAGGCAAAATTTAGCAGAAGGAAGGAAAAGGACTCCAACTCTCACCACTTCTTTTGAAAATAATACTGGAAGTCCTAGAAGGAACAATTAAGCAGGAGAAAAAAATAAAAGGATTCCAAAGGAAGAAATAAAATTTTCTTTGTTTGCTATCTGACAAAATGATGTGTGTACATGTGTATATGTGTATCCTGAAAACTGCACAAAAAATGATAGAACTAATGAATAAGTTCAGCAATGTTACAAAATAAACATATGAAAGTTTATTACATTCCTATATAACTACAAACTATTTGAAAAATCTTAGGAAGAAAACCCCATTTGCAAAGCTAACATCACATTTCCTAGTTTCAAAATCTACTGAAAGCTGCAGCAACCAAAAGGGTCTGGAATTGGCATAAAACCAGATACACCTGTGGAACAGGATACAGTCCACAAGCAGTCAACAAATTATCAGGTCAACCAATCTTCAAAACAGATGACAGGAACATACAATGAGAAAAGGATAGATTATTTTATGCATTGTACTGGGAAAACTGGATGTCCATATACAAATACTGATACTGGACCTTTATTTCACATCTTATACAAGATTGATTCTAAAGTCTTAAGTGTAGACCCTTAAATTATAAAACTGCTAGAAGAAAACATGGTGGGGGAAGCTCCATGACATTGGTTTGAGTAATGATTTTTTTTTTTTGGATATGTCTCCAAAAGCACAAGTTACAAAAGCAAAAATAAGCAAATGGGACTGAATAAAACTTAAAATCTTTTATACCTCAAATGAAACAATCATTAGACTTAAGAGACCATGTGCAGAATGGGAGAAAATATTTTCAAACCATATGTCTAATAATGGATTAATATATGAAACAAATAAGGAATTGAGACAAATCAATACCAAGATAACAGTCTGATTTTTAAAGGGTAAAGGAACCAAATAAACATTTCTCACAAAAAGACATATGAATGGCTGAGACAAATATGAAAAATGTTCAACATCACTAGTCATCAGACAAATGCAAATTAAACCCACAATCAGACATTGTACCATATTTATTAAAACGGTTATTTTCAAGATGATGACATATAAGAAATTTTGGAGATGAGGCAGAGAAAAAAGTGGAACCCTCAGACATTATGGTAGGACTGTAAGTTGGTACAGACATAACAGTAAACAGTGGAAGTTCCTCAAACATTCTAAGTAAAACTACCATCTGATCCTGAAATCCCACATCTACAGAAATCCAAAGAAATACATTCATCTAAGTGACATATGCTGTCCCAGGATTATTGTAACATTCTTCAAATTTGTCAAGATGTGGAATCAACTTAAATATTCATTGATAGATTAATGGAAATATATGTCATGGTTTCTTTATCTGATAGTTGCATATATGCAGTGAAATATTCTTCAGGCTTAAAAAATGAAGGGAATCCTATCTTCTGTGACAAACTGGTTGAACCTGAAGAATTTCATGCTGAGTGCAACCAGCCAAGCACATGAAGATAAATACTACATGATCTCACTTACGCATAGAATCTAAAAGAGTCAAACTCAGAATCGGAAAGTAGAATGATAGTTACCAAGATGGGGGAAGTTGGGAGAAGTTCATCAGAGTACAAAATTTCTGTTATGCAGGATGAATAATTTCTGGAAATCTCAACTATGGCCTAATGATTATAATTAGCAATATTGTATTGTATAGCTGAAATTTGCTGAGAGGTTATCTTAAGTACTCTCATTACCAAAAAATAAAAATGGAAACAACAAAGAATTGATGGATGTGTTAATGAGCTTGGTAGTGGCAATCATTTCTTGCAGCATATATGCCTTTCAAAATATCAAGTTGTATATTTTTTATATATACACAATTTTTATTTGTCCATTATATCTCGATAAAGTTAGAAAAAAATAATGATACCTATTATATGACTAGGGTCCTTTAAAGATTTTAAAGATTCCTACATGTTTTGTCATTAGATTGTTTATATAACATAACAGGGTGATCATAATATGAAGGAAATTTAGGATGTGCGGACATTCTAGAGTCAGAAATGAAACCACGATTATCAAAAAGCATCGTCTGAGATTTTACAATCTGCATAACTTTTTCAAGATAGAGATGTATTTTTTTGAGATTTTCAAGTGCTTTACAGTCTTTAAATAACCACTTTATAACTTCCCTGAATGAAAGGCTATTATTTTAGGTTTTTCTAGTATACTCAACACCATATACATGTAAGACTAAAGTTGTATACACATCAAAAGACTAAAGATGATTTGTATCAACACTGTTTGAATATAAAGTATGTTAAAAATTAAGGGTTTATAGAAGAGATGCATTTAGTTAACCAGTAAATAGAGATGCATTTTTTAAACTTTAGTTTAACTATATTAAACTAAAGGTTTCCTTGTTCTAGCTGTGTGATTGTAGTGGTTTAATTTGATAGGCTCAGTGAGTATTTTTAATGGCTAGGTACCTAGGTATTTTAATGCTAGGTACCACTGATGACATAAAGAGGAGAAACTGTCCCTTCCCCAAAAGCTTCTGCGTTCAAGTGCAGGGGTGATTGAAATGGGTTCTCTTAAAGATCCCTTCCAGCATTTTTTATGTATCCTTCATGCTAAGAGAGGAAATGTAAAGAAATAAATTTTGCATTTTAACTTATTTTATATATTATTCTTGAAGTGTGTTTTCTGTGTGTTTTGGCCAAAGTTTTTCAGGTTATATTATTGGAGAAATCAAATGTTCTTTAAGAGTCAGATAACTCTGTA
This sequence comes from Aplodontia rufa, assembly GCA_004027875.1. Classification (NCBI taxonomy): domain Eukaryota; kingdom Metazoa; phylum Chordata; class Mammalia; order Rodentia; family Aplodontiidae; genus Aplodontia; species Aplodontia rufa. The sequence continues at coordinate 22,877 of PVKS010008980.1, read as the reverse complement.
GAGAAACACTGCCCAGACAGTCCTCCTAAACCCACCTAAACATGTTGCCCTATTATTCATTATAGGAGTTTTCATGTGAAGAAATTTGTGGCTTGTCTAAAACCTTTCCTCATGCCTGGGAAAAGCGAGTATCCCTGGTTACTGACAAACTTTGGTGGTAGAGATATCAAGACGATTGGCCGCTATGCCCAGGGTCAATGGAATCCAGACTGTATTTTCTATCTGACTCTGAAGACAGGGACAGAGTTTAGTAAGCATTCCACAGCCAAGGAGTGAAACTGAGAGAACTGAAGCTTTTCAGTCTCATTGGTGCAGGAAACACAGTTAAAAAAGTAGCTTGTAAAGCCCCCTTCTCAGTTGCTTCTCAGTTACTTCCTGACACCCTATTTTAAAAATATTGGAACTTTAAAGGAGTGTTAATTCTGAAAGTGCTGCTCTGACTTCAGAAATTGTCTCCTTGCTCTCTTCTTAGATTATAATCACTTAGAAGAAAGAAATATGTGCTAACAGACACATTGGAGTTTGTGGAGGCAGGAACAGGGTGGTGGAGAGAAGCGTCCTTACTTCCAAATTGGAAAGCTGGCCCTCAGTCTTCCTGGGAGCAGACATGAGAGAACATTCTGGCCTTCATCCCCAGCTTCTGGAGCTCTCCTGCGGAGAAAGGAGATTTACCAGAAAACAGACACCTCCTCGTGGACTATGCTAGGACTTTTCCAGCCTGGGGAGCGGGGATCTCTAACCCTGTCCACAGAGTGGTAACCTTCCCATCTGTCAGGGAAGAGTGTTTGCTCTGAAATTGGCGCTTCTCAGACTTGTCTTCAATGGTGTCCGGTCTAAAGTACCCTGAGGTTTGCTTTTAGGTACCTGCATTTCATGCGTACTTGCAAAGGGCTGGCCTGGCAAAACATCATCATTTAAAGGTCACCTTTCCCAGGTTTCAATCCTGGTCCTGCCATTTTCTAGCAAGACGAACTCCATCCACTACTTACCTTCTCTGATCCTCAGTTTGAACATTTCTAAAATTAATATCAGAAGGTTGATTTGTTCAAGTGATTGTTCGAGTTTGACTAGCACCTTGCCTGACAAATAGCACTTACTGCTATTTACCCCCTGCATCCTGTTGATGTGGTGTGAGGAAGAATCATGGGCACCAAGGGAAGGCACCAGTGCTTCAGTCATTTCAGGTTCCAGGATAATAGGAAGCAATTGGAAAATAGGATCTCTGCTGACCTTCCCACTGCCCATCGATTTCTATGAGTTCACCAGAGCCTGGGGGACACTTAAGATCAGCCTGAGAGATGAGGACAATTCATCATGTGGTGCCAGCCCTTCTGCCTTTAATAACACAAGCTTGTTGAAAAATGTTCTACACAGGCAGGGTTAGTTCTCATGAGACCAGACCACTTGGCAGAGCTTTCTGGTCTATTAGGCCATTGCATTTATCTTAAGAAAATCCCTGAAAGCGTGCTGATTTGGAGGGAGTCCACACCACCCCAGCAACACATCAGTCATCAGAATGATGCCTCTACAAAGGACAATACAGTGTGCAATTCTGGGTTGTCTATATCAAATGTGAATACCTGTGGGAGTGTGTGTGTGTGTGTGTGTGTGTGTGTGTGTGTGTGTGTATTTACAAAGGCAAGACTTATTATTATTGTTGCAAAAATGTTATATTCTTTCCCAGTGAGAACATTTTTAAAATCTGCCCTTTGTACAAGTATATATTGCCTCAGAATACTTATGTTCTGAAAAATTGAATCATTTATTTCATAAAATACAGAACATTCACTATATAAAAATTCTCTGCAGTGGAGAGATGTTTGAATATCATGTATGGAGTTCTATGCACTTTTAATTGGGCGATTATAACTCCTGATCTATTTCACCTGAGGCATTTACATCCCAATGATACAATATTCAAAGGCATCAAGCACAGGGTGTCAAGTGGCACTCTGGCTAACTGGTGACAAGAGGCAAAGAGAACACTTGGAAGGTGAATGTGGTTATTACTTTCAAGATATTGCCACTTAAAGATGTGACACATTTGTTATCGGCATGCGAGAAATGTCTTCTGTAGAAAGACGGATATTTTTCTTTTCTTTTCTTTTTTTTTTAAAGAGAGAAGGTCAGTGAGAGAGAGAGACAGACAGAAAGAGAAAATCAATTTTATTTAGTATTTTGTGTGGCTTTTGTTGCTCTGACACTTCATTGTGTACGTGGTGCTGGGGTTCAAACTTGCATCCTTGTGCATGCCAGGCAAGCACTGTAACCACTGAGCCATCACTCCCCCCCCGGATCTTAACATTGTGTAAAAAACATAAATAGTCACCAGATGCAGTCTTCGCAGATTGAATGTTTCAATTGGTATCAGATAAGCATTCCCCAGGGAAGACCCAACACAACTGAATGATGGCTCAAGGGCACAGATGCGCATGGAGTCTTTCTTCTTCACGTGGGGCGGAAGCTCACTGTCTGTTTCAACTGGCTGCCCATGTCCTAAAGAGAACCATGGTGCAGGGTGGGATCTTTTGATTACTGCAGAGCCTGTACACAGTTTTTTCTCTCCATCTTGAATCTATCTTGACCACCTCCCCACTCTCTTGCTTGTCTGCCAAGCCACTCACCATCTTGTGTCTTTACTTACTCTATTCCTGTCTTTGAATGCTTGTGGGTGTAATTTTTACGGGCATGTTTAGCCATTAGGGTATCATTGTGGGTCTGCACATGTGTTGACATGTATGTATGTAGAATAAACACATTTTAGCTCAGATTTGGCAACCACCAGAGTTTCGACCCCTTTCCTACTTTTAAGCACACATCTCTGACATTGTTCCACATCAGCTATGAGAGTAATTTCCTTCTAGTTGACCTTGTTACAAGGGTTTCACTCTCTTCTGTTTTATCTGTCTCCTTAGCAAAGTACACAATGAGAAAAACATTTAGAAACAAAGAGCCATCCAATTTCTTATTTCAATAATTCTTTTGGGCCATGGGGAATCCTGTGTGTCACAGATGGTACCAATTATGCTGTTATAGCAGTAGACATGAGAAGAAACATAACCATTGATTACCTTCACCACGAACCAAAGCGTCATGGACACCGCAGGGTGAGCGGGCCCTTGGGAAGCCACCATCCAATCCAGGTTTTCTGAGTAAGGAGCTGCCCTCTTCACCTGCTTCTTCCATCTGTGGCTTTGGTGATGCAGGTCAAGCTCACCCAAATGCTCTCTAAATATGTGGGAACTTAAAGGAGTATTAGACTTCATAAATGTTTACAGTGTTTCTAGTAGATATTCCTATTGTTACCCAGAATGAAAGAAGAAAAACACCCTCTAAAACTTTGAGCGCCTACCATGTACCAGAAATTTTGCTGTTTATCCATCCTCAATCTTCCATCCTCACACCAATCTGCTTGGTTGTGTCATTGCGTGAAGTCAGGGCAGTTAAGTGATCTCCCTTTTGCGCTGTCCTGCCGATTGGCAGAGCATGGACACTAACCATTTCTTCCTTTTTTCTAGTAAGCTAGGAGTGAGTAGGTATGGAAGTGAATTTCTTGTCACTCTTCTCCCACCTAACCCTTAGTAACATGTTAGTAGAAATTAAACCTTTCATTTTTATTCTTAAGTTCTGGCTCTGATTTCCTGAATTCATGAATCACATCAAATTTAATTTGGCAAAGAGTCTAGTATATGGTTCACTGTAGGTACTTAATTAAAGCATGTTGATATTGATTCTTCTTCAATTTCTTGAAGAATGCTTTAAGTTTCTGCTTTCTTCTCAGGTAATTCTCTTACATTTTATTCCTATGTAATTCCTTCTCCCAGAACTCAATGCAGTAAAACTGACAAATTGCATGAAGTTTGCAGTTTCCAGCCAATTTAATGAAAGCCTCAAGAATATTGAAATACAATTACTATATGCTTAAAAAATTCTTGGGAATAAGTTGCTTTCTCTTTCTTTCTGAAGAACAGCATGGTAAAGTATTTGAATGCTAAAAATTGTGCTAAGAAATTTTGTAAATATTTATCTAGTCTTTCTAGGAGCTAAGGCCTTAAATTGTAACATTATAGATAGTTATATGCCTGACATATTTTCTAATGCCTACTCTGTGCCAAATTATATACTTTCATCATGATATATAGAGAAAAGATGTGATTCCTACCTTCAAACAAATTAAAGCTTGGTGACCTTATTTGGAGAATCAGGAGTGTAATGTTTGAAGATGTAAATCAAATGTTGCCCTGCTGTGTGAGAAGTACGGCGACAGAGATTTTGCAAGTACCTTGGAAGAACAGAATAATGTATAAAGAAGACCTTGAGTCAGGCAAGTTTTCCTGGAAACGGTACGTGAAAGGAATTTTGAAGAAACGATAGCAGTAGTTGGTTAGATAGAAAAGGAAAAGGAGAGGGAGTTGCAATTGGATGACCCTTTTCATTCTCCAATTTACAGGGTTTATACTTAATTGGATCTTTTTTAACTAGCTTCTCTAAAAGTATGTACAAATTATTTATTATTATTTTGTTCTTTCCATTTTGTAACATCTGAATGAATTCACAACATAACTTTTCAAAGTCTTCCTGCTTCTCTCCAGCTAATTGTAATAGTGAAGTTGATTCTGAATTTGTAATGTCTTTTTTTTTTGACATTTTTAATTAAAAAGTTCTGCTCCTCCGAAGTCTGAATCAGGTTAACAAAGCATTGCCTACTGAATATCCATGACTCCCATTGTAGAAAAGACAAGATTTGTAATGAATATGTCAGCTATGGAAAATAAAGGCTTTATGCTAAATGAAGGCATTTTCTTCTTCCAAGGTAGTTAGCCATACTTTCTGAAGTTTGTATAACGCCACTGCTTTGCTTAAACATGTCCTTGCACAAATAGAACGTAAATAAACTTCAGCCCAACTTATCACAAATGATAAATTACAAAAGAGTATATTCCAGATTAATGTGGTCTTGCAAAACACATAAATGAACATTTGCTATTGAACTCTAACAGGATTTAGATTTATCATCTTTAAAATACAAAACCAGCAAGGAACATTTGCAACAACTTTATCTGCTTTAATACTATAACAAGTGTAATTAGAGCCCAAACATCCATATTAATGAGGAGCCTGGGGATAGAAAATGGATAAAGAGAAAGGAAGAAGCCAGAAAATATAATAAGTGATCTTCTCTGCACATATCTAGATCCTGAGAGATAAGCAAGTCCACCTAATACTAATTGGGTCTTTGTGTAAGCTCTACCACCAGCTGCATGGGCAAACTCATGTGGATAATTTCTTCTTTTAGGTAACTGCGTTGGACATTATCTGAAGTCTCTTCCTCTATAGAAGCATTTCATTCTGATCTATACTCTCGGTCCAAAAGATAATTGGACAGGTTCTTTAAAGTGCTAGCTGCTACCAGGAGGGCAGTCACAGACCCTGGCAGAAGCAATCACAGTTTCAAGATATTGGGAATTATTCTTCATTCTGTGCAAATGTAGAGATGGCAAATAGATTTCGTTAGGCCATGTTTGCGATACTAATTACTTAGGACAAATGTTCATCCCTACACGTGCTCTCAGGGTGTTCTTTTTGAAGCACTGATGCAAAGTGCTTGGCTTCTTTTTGGTGACAACCGCACCCTTCTTAGCTGCAATACTGCACAGAATGCTCCTTTTATGGACAAGCTGGAAAATTTTCACATCTTTCCATCCTGCACTTTTTTGTGCCTGCACCTCATTAAATTTTGCTAAAAGCAGTTGGTAATATTCTTTTGTTTCCTGAGAGCTTCCCTGCCTTGTTATCTCCTCCACCAGGTAAACGAATCCACTACCTTTAAAATCTCAACTTCCCACAAAATATCAGGACATGGACCAGATGCAATCATTGTTTTTTTGTTTGTTTATTTGTTTGCCGTGATGTAACAAGGGTGACCTTTGGTACAATTCCCAATGTAATCCTAATTTCATCTGAAACTTCAAAATCACAGCCTTTACTGTCCACATTTCTTTTAGCAGTTTTGCTCCTGACCCTCTACCAGAATTGCCCATTATGATCCCCTGACACCATTCTAGGATTTTTCTAGCCCAAGCCTTCAAACTTCTCTCACACCAATTCTAAAGGCTTCTCTGTGTGACTGAGTATGTAGGTACGGTGAACACTGCCCCACTTCTCAGTACCAGAAAAGAAACTGAGAAATATCTTTAAATTCTTAAAATGTACAGTTTGAGTATGTAAAATAATAGCATGTTCCTTGTGCGTATAATCAAAGGGTAAAAGCACAATGCTATGCAATAGAATTATAAGTGAAACTGGAGTTCAACTGCATCAGTAACCAAGAAGTTTGGGATTTTAGCAATCAAGTGGCAATAAAAAATGAGGTATTTGTCCTGAGCATGTGGGGAGATAGAAATGAGAAACCTTAATAAGGCAGGACATTTGGAAGACTACCTCATGAGTAAAAGGATTGAAAGAAACACTCCTACCATAAAGAAGAAACCAGAGGAAACTTTTTTCCCTAAACTCCCCTATGAAATTGAAATCTACTTTCCCTCAAAGGAAGATAACTCAAGTCAATAAAATTAACGCACAGTGTTTTTGAATTGGTAGCATCCTGAGGTTGCTAAAAAAATCTAACTCATAAAATTGAGGGTGTGCCTTCAACTCAACGCTTGGTAGATTCTCACATATAAGGTCCCAAATGAATGTAAATTAAACCAAAATTAGTACACACACTAGGAAAAATCCCACATTGACTAAAGATCAGTGTAAACATAATGAACAGGATAAAACATCATGATCATAGTGAATAGAGATACCTTTATCACATGATAAAATATCAGAGAGATATGCCTACATTAAAGTATTTAAAGAAGTAAATCAAAGAATCGAAACAAAGGCAAGGAATAAGATTTTAGAGAACCTGTAAAAACTAGCAAATAAAACTTTGATTAATAAAAATTTAATTATTAAAATTAAGAATCTCAATGATTTGGTAGCAATAAATAGAGAAGACAAAAATAAAAGAAAATTACTAAACTATATACCTCAAAAAATTACTTAGAATTGATCAAAAAATATTGCCAGTGGAAATGCAAAATGTTACAGCCAGTATAAACAGTTTGCTAGTAACTCATAAAGCATTAAGCTTGCCCTACAACCCAGTAACCCAAATCTCAGACATATCCAAGAGAAACGTAGCAGTATAAAAATCTGTATGTGTATGGCTATAACGACATTACTCATTATCAAAAGATCTAAAAGAAATGTAAATATTTGTCAGCAAGAGTATATATGACAGAATTACTCAACAGCAAAAAGGCATAGACTATTGGTACATGTGAAAGTACGGATGAATCTCAAAAAACTTGAGCTAAAGGAGGAATATAGACCTGAAAGGAAATATTATTTATGCTTCCATTTAGAGGACACTCTGGGAAAACAACAGGGGCAGAAAGTATATTAGTGGTTACTACAGGTTAATGACAACTGAGGTTTTGATTACAAAAGACAACAACGAAATTTCAGGAGAGGCTGCTGAAGCTACCGGACGTCTTGATTGTGGGGATTGGTACGTATACGCACTTATCAGAACTCATACTAAAAAGAGAATTTTACCAAATGCAATTCAGGACAAAAATGTATACTGTGAAGTAAGCAACACGAAGAAGCAGGTGACCATAAACAGGCTTACTTTATAACAATTTACCAAGAAATTAACGGGAAGAGTAGTCCACCATTTACGATACTTCTGTAAATGATTGATCTCTCTCCAAAAGAAGGAATGATATAAATAATGTAACAATATAATAAATAAGTTTAATAAGATAAGCAGAATTATATCCATCATAACTATAACAGGAAATGGAGTGCAATTTCAACTGAGTTAATTAAGTAGGGCCCAGTAAAGTAACTACTTTCTGAGTTGTTGGCATTGTTCGGGAAACCAGCAAGGTAAAATGAAATTTTACAGGGGCTGACTACAGCCTGGAACTATGACTACCTGTAAGTCTGAAGAAACCAGTAAGGAGAGAATATTTCTGAACTTAGCGAAAGGTGTAGTTTTAGCAGCAGCTGTAGAAAACAGCTATCATGGCCAGCTGCTGTGGTGCACGCCTGTAATCCCAGCGGTTTGGGAGACTGAAGCAGGAAGATTGCAAATTCAAAGCCAGCCTCAGCAACTTAGTGAGACCCTGCTACAAAATAAAAGATAAAAAGGGCTGGGGATGCAACTCAATGGTTAAGTGCCCCTGGTTTCAATCCCTGGTATCAAAAACAGAAAGGAGAGAAGGAAGGAAGAAAGGAAAAAGGATGGAAGGAAGGAAGGAAGGAAATAAAGAAGGAAGGGAGAGAGGGATGAAGGAAAATGCTGTCTTATAAAAGCTCTGGTCTTCTGGAGAGAAACACATTCACTGCCAATCTGTGACCTTACAATGAGCGAGTACAGGGAATAAATACTCTACCATACTCTTTCTGATGCAGTGTAAAAATGTCAGTGTCCTTGAACCCAGAAGGGTAAAGAGGGCCAGGAATAAAATTAAAGAAGGCTAGAGGCTACCAAATCTAGGTTGTCAAATAGACCATTCAACTTAAGAACAGTATATGCAACAATTCAATGGTTTATGTTCTTTATGAAGAAGAATACATTTATAGAATGTATCGCATGCTAGACCTTAAAACAAGTCTTTTTTTTTTAAATTGAAGCTTTCAAACAGTTTTAAATTTATTAATCTTAAAATGCAATTCACAAGAATAGTGCAGGCAATTTTATGAAAACGTTAAAAATGATCAAACCATTAATTCTTTAGAAAATACCCTTTGCATTGTACTAGAGACAAATATGGGTGAGAAACTGACTTAACGATGTATGAAGAATAATTATTCTGCTTATTACTTTTAATGTTCAGAAAATCAATATAAAAATAAAGAAAATTTCCCACCCATTCTGCTCTAATTTAGATTTTAAAATAAGTCTTAACAAGCACTAAAAAATAGTATTATAAAGTATTATACAGAATTTATTTTCTATTAGGCAATTTAGTTAGGGAGGAAAAGTAAAAGATAAATTAAAACCTTCCTTAGAATTCAAAATTAAAAACAGCCATCTAAGTAATTCATCAACAAAGAAGACATCCTAATGGTGACTATAATTTTTAAACTAAATTACAATCAAAATGCTACATATGCAAACTTGTGGGATACACACATTAGTTATTAGTTAGCAAGACATTTATAGAGTTAAACAGTTCTATTAGAGTAAAAGATGTGGTAAAATTAATGAATTAAATATCTAATTCAGAAAGTTAAAAAATATAGATGTAACCCAATAAAAATAAGAGGAAGAAAACTAATAAATATAAGAACATAAATTATAGAAACATTAAGCTAAATTTTTAAAACTCCACAAAACCAAATGTAACTTCTATGAAAAGATGAAAGAAAAAAATTAGCAGAGTGTATCCCCATTCTTGGGCCATTCGTTTGTATGCAGACTCATCCATTAGCACAATCTCTATCAGTAACAACCTTGCCCTTGGATGGTGGGGTTATTCAGTGCATTTGGTTAAGGGTACATGGGTACTGGCTCCAATTAACCACTATCTCTGTGCCTTGTCTCTCTCTCTTATTTATTATCCTAGACACAAGGACACATGGGATGCAGAGTGGAGAAGGAAATTGGAAAAATTGTGAATATACTGGCAAATAAAGAAAGAGCTGTAATATGTGGATCCTTCTCCCCTCTGCCATTTGCTAAAATACAGGTGCCCAACTAAATATCCTGATGGACATTTTAGATTCATAGATAATGAATTCTGAATTACTTGAATTATGGCAAGATTAAATAAGGAGTGTCTTTATTTATGCCCTTTCAATCATTTACCGTTGTTGAGGCACCTTCAAATAATGAATTGCCTGGGATTATTGTCTAGTACTTGAGGGTTTTGTGTTTTGAACAATTGGCCTCAGTATCTTCATATTCTAAGTTATCTTGTTAATGATTTGAATTCTAAAAATGAGCAATCTCAGATTTGGCACTGATCAATTTAGCTTCCAAGGACCAAAACAACATTTATTCCTGTGGCAGACATCCCAGGCTGAAGCCACTAAAGAAAGTAAATTCATTGTTTAATGAGAGTTTATTATTTCCCAAGCAATCTTTTAAGGATTTTACTTATATTACTTCAGGTAAAAATCAAATTGATTTCATGAGATGGATATTGTTAGCATCTCCATTTTACAGATTAGATACCTGAGAGGCAAAGAGTTTATAAACCTTCTCCATAATCACAGAGCTGTCAAGCAATGCCCATAGGATTCAAACTCAGGAAATCTGACTTAGACTTCATGCTTTTTCCCACTACATTTGAGTGGACCAAAACAGGACAAATACAACTAGGCCTAGAAATTGACCAGAAGTAAGAAACTGAGGTGGACTTAAATTTCACTGGCACAGAAAGGCTATGTAATTTAATCACGACTCTACTCTTTGGGCTTTAACTTTGAAGAGGATCTAATAGTTGGATCTGTTTCCCTCCTCCACTAGGAAATTTGATGATGGCAGGAGATTAATATTTGAATTTGAAGCATCTCTGTGTTGCTGGAATTTCATTATTACAGTGTCTTTATGTAGTTTATTATTGAAATATATTTATGATGTCATTTGATCTCATCAAGAACCTCCAAAAAAGTGGCTGGTCATAATTTAGGAAGGAAAACAGAATAAAGAGTGACCCTTCAGCCTTGAGTACAGAGTGGCCTTGAGAATGATTTATTTAATGCACTCTTCTAATACATATCCAAGTGGAAGTCAAATGAGCAATCATTAAATGTGGAATGGCATCATGAAGGATTATTCTGATGTGCAGTTGATCTCTTCCCACATCCTAACAGACCACAGCTTCCGTGGTGAAGTTGATGAGTTAGAATAAAAATGTGGGGAGTGTTGGAGGGCATGATTCTTCTTCGTCTCTTCCTCCATGTCAAAACAGATCCTACTGACCACAATTCTCTTGGCCTCTCTCTGTCTACTATTTACTCTGCCTAAGAGGAAGTGGAGAACCCTATCTGATTGGAAGGAGAAAGTGAGGGTGGGCAGCCAGTGCCAGCACCTTCCTCCTTTCTAGGAATCCATGGAATGCAGGAAAATCTAGGTTCTGAACATCTAGGAGCAGCTCTGCCTTGGGGGTTTTTACTGGTTCTGTACTGCCGGGTAGGGTTCAGTGACACAAAATCCACCTTCTTGCAGATAATGGGAAAATTTAGTATCACATTTGCATTTCAGAATGTTTATTTTCTTTTCCACAAACCTTCTTTTTTAAAGCAATTTAGAACTTGGGAAAGGAAAAGGTGTGCAAATTATTTCCTTAACAAAGACCCCAACAACAAAGAACTGATCTGATTGATGGAGAGAGGACAGTCTGTGTAAGGGAGTTTGAGAGAGAAGATTTATAGTAGGACAACTCAAAACCAGAATCATGCAGATTCATTCCAAAAAATACGGAAAACTTCAAGCATTAGAAGCTCTGATTTAAATGTGAAGGTGAGGATGGAGCATAATAGAATTAATTGAATATTTATATAAAATGGGCAGCTGATTGAATAGCTCCATTCCCAAACCACTGCAAGATCAGAATTAAAAGAGATAACTATGATTAACAATTTACTGTGTCTTTCAAAATATCTAATAGAATTTGGAATGTTTTCAATAGAAAGAAATATTATGAATAATGGATATGCCAATTATCCTGATTTGATCATTACACATTATATGCATATATTGAATTGTCATAAGGTATCCCATAAATATGTACCATTATTATGTGTTGATTACATTTTTATTATAATTTTAAAAATAAAAATATACCAAATGAAAAATTTTGTAAGTGGATGTGGTTCACCATTCTCACCGAAGGTCCCTGGCATGTTAACATCTGCCTCTGTCTATCCTGTGCTTCAATCAGTTGTGTCTAGCTTCTGGAACACACAGTATTCATTACTCTTCACATGCCTTTGTTCCCTCTGTTCTCTCAAACTCTTCTTCCTGTCCCCTACATTTCTCTCTACTAATCTCATTCTTATCTTTTCTTAAACGTCCTACCAAAGAAGTATTCATTTCTTTCTAGGAGGTTTTGAGTTATATGATATGCTTCCTCCACCATATCCACCCCTACTAAATATATAGGTATATATACACACATATATACGTAGGTATATATATTTATTTATACATATAATTATATATGTGCATAATTATACTCAAATATAATCAAAAATGAAAATGGTAATAGAAAATTTGGAAAATAAAGTTTTGGAAGCTTACCAGTACAATAACAAAAATTAAAAGATAAATAATAGAAAAGATAAGATAGCCAATCATCCCTGAAGTTATATTTCTAAATATAAGGGTTTCTATTGACAAGAACAGAGCAAACAGAGGGCATGGAATTATCCGTGAATAATTTGAGAGAAGTATTGAAAACAATAGTTTTCTCATTAACAATATCTACAAAGTACCCAAGTTCAGGATGTGAAAACAGATTTATACCCACAGGAACAACTGAACAATCTTAAAATACAGAAAACAGGAGATTATCAAACTTTCCTAAAAAAAAAAAAAAAAACAACTCTTTACATAGAAGGCAACAAGAATTAAAAGAGCAACAAACTTTTCCACAGCACTAGAAATAAGACTAAAATGATACAGTATTTTCATTTAAAGACAAATTCATCTTATCTGAGATTCTGTCTTTAGTCAAACTAGTAGGCAATTGGGACAGCTTAAAAATAAACTTCTTCAATGTCATTTTCTAGGAAATAATGGGAGTTACCCAAGGGGAGGCATTCAGGGAGTAGAAACTTCAGGTAGAAGGGAAGGAGCTTTTCATAATAACAGTGACAGGTGACCCCAGGCGACAGCTGCATAGTGGCCTAGGAAAACCACTGCAGCCCATATACAGTAATCTCAGTCCTGCGGGATGTATGCCCTTAGAGAAAATGCGAGATTGATTTTTCTCAGGGGACATACATATTCCAACTGTAATGTTGGCATATGCTTGAAAAACATAGAACTCGAAACTTAGCTGAAAGCACAGCCAGGAAAAATATACTTTGAATTACCACCCTAATTTCTTCTGATCTCCCCTTACCAGGTAGTTCTGTTTAAGGCATTGGATTCTTATCATCTAAGTCAGAAGCTGATGAACAGAATTCTTCCCTCTACTGTCACTCACCAGAGCTCCCAGAAGTTCCCAGAGAAAGGAATTCCAACACATGCTGGTCAGAGGCATACACAGAGGTTGACTTAGGAAAGCAGAGGCACATTCCAGGGGAATCATGAGCTACCAGAGGGAGAAGCCCTTCCCTGGTCCAGTATTTACAGAGGGCCAGTTGTTAGGGGCTGGACGAGGTGGAGCCGGGGGAGTGAAGCAATTCTGTGGCATTTTGATTTAGCGCTTGCGTATTGTGCTCTGTTACTTTTTGCAAGCAAGAGCATGGGTCAAAGGTGAAGGCCAAAGGCATTTTCTGCAGGTCAACGATTCATGGGTATTTCCTTTGAGACTCCATGTATCTTTCCCCTTAGGTCCAAATCCTGACCTCACTTCATCCATTCTTCAACCCTGCTTTAGAAGTTATGATCTGCAAAGTGACAGAAAATTGTTCCAAAAATAAAATTAGAAAGAAGAAACGCCCCATTACCAGCTAACTAACTAACCAGGTGCTAAGTTCAACCAGGATCATACCCACATAGCCACATTACCATTAAGAACCTTTAGAACATCTGTGGAAAAGAAAGTGGCGCCTGTTACTTTCAAGCTCCCCAGCACCGTGGTGATAGGGAAACAAAAAAAAGAGTGTTGTGACCACATCCTGAATTGTGGCTATGGGCGACCCCCTATTAGGATAAATGCAGGTAGACAGCCATGCCAGACTCTCAGTGTGACCCCTCCTAATGCCCAGGACAGCTTCATGGCCATCTGTCGCAAGGTTGAAGTAGAATCAGAGCTAGAGGTGGGAACATTAAAGGGAAGGAACACATTTATTTGCTGTACCCTCAAGCACTATAAACTTAACGTGGGGACATTTACTCTGCAATTGAGGAGACCAGGCTGATTCCATGGTCTCATCTGTCCTCCGACAAATTTTTAAAATAATTCTCACATAAGCCAAGACTTGGTTATTGAGTCTTTTCTTTACTAGCCAAATGCCTTACAAATACATTGTTCCTTTTTAATATGAGGGGCAGTTGCACACACTCTTAGACATAGCACAGTAGACCCTTATTTTTCTTGATGTGAAATCCAGCTGTATCAGCCATTGGTTTTTCTTCTTTGAGTAGTCCAATACTATCTTTCCATCTCAACATAGACACACACGATCTAGCAGTTTGACTGCCTTTGTATCATATTTACAGCCTCAAAGAGAAAAATGATCAACTCACACATATTCCTGTTCAATGAATAGGAATTTTTGGTGTGAAAAATCAAGGTTCATCACTAAAGGAATCAGGCTATTAAGAAAGCCTTTGTCATAGAGCTGGAGGTCCAAGGTCAAAAGAGAGTTCACCTGACTTCTGAAAGTTAGGATTGACACGGGAAAATATCTTTACCCTCTGTATCACCCCTAGAGCTTCATTTTTGATTATTTCTCTCTGAAGTGATGATGAAGGCAAACTGATGTAAATAAATCTTTGTCCAAGTAGCTGCAGATCTTTCTGTTCAAAAGAAATTTCAGTGTTTTATAATCACTGCGTTTGCCACTTACTACAAGTTTTCTTGGCAAAATTCTGATCACAGTTTGTCACAGGTTTCGAGCAGAGTTAAAGATGACACCAAACTCTTCTCCAAAGTGTGACGGATGAATATGGGATAAGAAGGCAGGAAGCACAGGACTTCCGTTACTTGATGCTTGCTTCTTCAAATTCAGACTCTGTGGACTAGTAACTGCCTTACTGTTCTGGAAAATTCTGGGAGCAGCCAGGATTTCCTCTATTTCTCCCACTTCCCCTTGCTGCATTCCTCACTCCCTCTGAAGCAGACCTGTTTTCCCAAGATCCTTCTAACTCCTCACTAACTCTATGCAGACATCTTCACCGAATGCATCCCTTCATTTTATAATGTGATATGATATTTGGAGGGAACAAATCAGGTTGGGTAAAACAGGAAGAGTCAACTCTTTTGAATCTGCTGTTTTTCCTTGCTGGAACACTTCCCTGAGGGAGAGAACATCTGTCCCCTCCTCCTTTCTTCTCTTCCTTTCCTTTTCCTTCTTCTCTCCGCTCCTCTCCCCGGCGGAAATCGCAGTATGCTCAGGAATAGTTCACCACTTAAAGATTCTGTGTCGCTCTTGGTGAGTCACAGGCGCCTTTACTAAATCTCTGTACTTTCTAAAAAGGAAACACGAATAGCGTATCACCACGTTCTGCCAAGTTCATCGAAATAGCCTCAGTTTATACTAATTTTATAACCGACTGTTAATATTCCAAGGAGGGAATATTTTGGGAGTGCAGAATCCCTGAAGAGAGTAAATGTCAGAGCTTCCAGTAGCATGGGGAGGACTCTTCTCAGAAACAAACAGAAATGCACACAGACCTGGTTCTGAATTCTAGTTTGAGAAGTTCACAGACTACCGGCATCAGGCTGTAGAGCTTGTGTTCTGGACTAAAGAGAAAACTCCCTTCCTGTGTACCAAGCATCTTGGAATTGGAAAACCTTTCTTCCTGAGTGGAGCATGATTTTAAAAATGAGCAAATCTCAGAAGCATTCCAATCGCCTGAGGCAATGTCTTGTCTCTGTGTCAATCTGTCGCCAGAGGTTGAAGACTGGCCCACAAACCAGTGGGGAATAAAGAAGCTGTCTTTACTTCTTGGGACCAAATCAGAAGGGAGAAAATCAGGTGTGTCTTGAAAAGACAGACACAATTATACAACTGATTTTTCATTAATTGATAGCAATTGAACTCACTTAAGTTTGGGTTAAAATGAAAATACAATTTCCCAGCTTCTCAGATGTTCTTGGCGAGGTTTTCTTGCCATCCTCAGGAAGAACCAAGAAGCCTTTCCTCTTTCTGCCGCTCATTGTCGATTTGCTTGCTACGGTGCTGTAAGTCTGCAGAAGTGCTGAGTTGCCAGTTTGGGGAATTTAGTACTTTTTGCTGTAAAATTGGTATGTGTTGTGCTCCAGTTCTCTTCGAATTTACCTGGGCTTTCAAACATCAGTGATGCTGTAGAAAAT
This sequence comes from Aplodontia rufa, assembly GCA_004027875.1. NCBI lineage: Eukaryota > Metazoa > Chordata > Mammalia > Rodentia > Aplodontiidae > Aplodontia > Aplodontia rufa. The sequence goes on along the minus strand of PVKS010008980.1, from coordinate 6,657 downwards.
CTGCTCACCCACTACATCTGAAAATTCCTGCTGCTTTTTAAAAACAATCAATTCCTGAACTCCTTCATAACCTCTTCTCTCTCTCTCTCTCTCTCTCTCTTTCTCTCTCTCTCTCTCTCACTTGCTCTCTGAAGTAGTATTTGTGGACATCAGGTGCTTTAAAACTGTTCTAGCTTCCCCCTCCCTCTTACGTGCCCTGCTCTCTGCCATTCACTAATCCATCACCTATCTACCGGCTGTTGCTGCGTATCCTTTGCTGCCTGGATGCCAGGTCGATGGCAGTGGAAAGAAAGATTAGGGATCTCCCTGTAGAGCTGGACACCATGGGAGGATAAAAACAACAGAACAATAATTTTATAAGAAGCAAAATGATATGGTGATGACATAGGCCGGGATGGGGTGTTTTTGGTTATGTTAGCTTAGGTGGTTAGGGCAAGGTTTCATGGGAGCTTGCAGCTGAGGCTGAAATTAGAAGGATCAGGCAGACAGGTCAGGGACAGATCCCTTGGGGAAGGGAAACTGCTCCCGGTTGGGAGCCACCGTAGTAGAGGCATGATAAAATGCAAAGACACTGAAGAGCAGGCAACGAGCTGGAAACACATGTGAGAAGACAGAGCTTCTGAAAGGCAGTGATTTAAGGTGAGAAGTGGGGGAGAAAGGGGTCTGGACATAATCCCATTAGTTTTGTACAGTGCAGTAGGGACCTGAGATTTCACTCCAAGCACGTTTGAAAGACAGTGAGGGGATTGAGTAAGTCAATTCTAGTATGATTTGCACTTTAAGACCAGTGTGACTACCAATGTTGAATAGTACAAATTTATGTGGATTAATAGATTGGCTACTTGAGATCAAAGACAGAACTTATTTAAAGTTTTTGGTAAAATATTTAATATTTTTTGGATTTAGATTTTCTAGGTAAGCATACTAGAGACTATTACACCCAACACCCAAGAACTATATTCTTCATTCGGGTGGACATTAAGACAAGGTTTCTTGGCCACCCAAAGGCCTCCATAGTTATGACTAGAAGCAGACATCCATTTAATTATTTGTCTAAATTAAATACAAAATGGAAAAGACCCTGAATAGAGCCACTTATCAATTACTAAATTGCTATGTACTATTTAGAAAGGAAAACTCTCAATTAATGTGGTGCATATACAGTTGGGTTCTTCGTTTCTTAGTTTCAGTTGAGTTGACAAAACCCAACAGATGTGGAATTTCAAACTGCTGTGCCAGACTGCTGGGAGGGAGTTTTTCAGGGGGCATCTGAGGATGAGAGAGCTCTCAAATTCTCAAGGAAGGCAGAAGTGCAACGAGTGCTTAACTGGGGATTGAAAGGGTTTCTATTCATTCTCTTAGGTCTACCCTACTAAAGCTGGGAAAGAGTTCTGTTATCCATCCCTAAGGCTGAGGGACCAGAAACCTCAAGGAAACCACCCCTGGGGTTACTATGCTTGGTAGAAGAAGCATCTGATGCTGGTGGGGATTATCTCAAGCACAGAGATGGTAGCTTCTGGCCTCGGGAGAGAGAGAGGGAGAAGAGTGTCAGGGATAATTGCACTCTCATCAAAGACCAATGATAGCACATGTTTTAGTCAGCTTTTTAGTTGCTGTAACCCAAGGATCTGATGAATTTAGGAGGAAAAGTTTATTTTAGGGCTTTAGAGGTCTTAGTCAATGGAAGGCCAGCACCATTCTTTGGGGCTCAAAGGAAGGCTGAACATCACGATGGAGGGCATGGGTCCAGGCAGCAGAGACTGAGACTCCACATCACATACAAAATATACACCCCCAAAACACACCCCCAATGACCCACCTTTTCCAGCCACACTCAACCACACTACGGCTACAAAATAATCCACATAATGGGATTAATTTCCTGAGTTAAGATTGTCAACACCCAATCATCTCACCTCAGTTCTCCTGATTTGTCTTTCAAAAGATTTTGGGGGACATCTTTCATCCAAATCATAACAGCATCTTGAAGAATGCATGTGATTTTACATGAGTTTTTCCAATGACCAGAGTTGATGGAGCAAGCTGGTTTAAAGTCCTTTCAAATATTGCCCATTACAATGCTTGCAATACTGATAAGATTTTTTTTAAAGAGATAGAGGAACAGAGAGAGAGAGAGAGAGACAGACAGACAGAAAACCATTTTTTTTTAATTTTTTCATCTGCTTTTTATTGCTCCAACACTGTTGTGTATGTGGTGCTGGGGCTTGAACCCACATCTTTGCACATGCCAGGCAAGTGCCATAACCACTGAGCCACTGCTCCAGCCCTAGAGATAGGATTTTAACAAGAAGAGCTCTGTGTGGAATGGATCCAGGAGTAAGGAAAAAGTCAAGTTTGGAGCAGCTGCCTAATGAGGAATGTGTTCACAGCCCAACCCAAGCAGCTGCGTGGATGGATGGAGGAGGCATTTGAAGGACCAAGAATGCACTAAGGAAAGAAAGGTTAAGTGTCAGGAAAATTCAGCAGCACTAGCCAGTTAGTTTTTCTCCTTCCCAAGAAAGATGTATTTCTTCAACCTTCCCATAATCCAGGATGAGTCAAGAGCGCTGATGTGAAAAAAGGGAAGGGTGGGACAGAAGAAGGAAGCATCCAGAAGGTCACACCATCTGAGTTGGCCAGATTCAATTATCTGACTAATCACAAGAGCAACTTCGGCTATTATCAAATAAAGAATGTGCATTGTGATTTAGAATATATTAATCACTTAAAAATAACAGAATACAAAATGCATTCACATTTTCTTACAACCTACTCAGAGTTGTTTAATACCCAAGCAATAATATTATCTAACTGTAAGAGATTATTCTAGAGGGTTCCCTGAGTTTTGAGAAAACATCACTTTTGCTAAACTAGAGTGCTGTTTGTTTTAAGGGTTCCAAGTTGAATTTGAAGGACTACTAGGATTGTTTCCCCCCATCTTTAAGAGTATACATGTATTTATTCATTCATTTAAAACAAAAAAATTGATTGCCTAGCTTTCCAAACACTGATTTTAGAGGTCTTGGTTTGAGGTGTTAGGTAAACTCTAATAAAGACGTTGGTGCATAGGGAAGCAGAGTTCTCAGCTTAGTGCATCTTGTGCAGTGCTCAGGACATATTCAAGGGAACATGGCACCAGGAGCTCTACTCTCTAGGGCCACACAGTGAAGAATTATGCTAAGCAGATGGGTCTCTGCAGATGTGTCCATACTTCATAAAACCATGTCTCTAAACAGCGAAACATGTCTACTTATAACTTAACTCCCAATAAAATAAGTAAAGACATTGTTTTTCTTTCTCCTTTAGTTCTGTAAAGACTATATTTCTGGTGTTCCTATTCACTGTTTTCTGTTAGATGACTTCTTTTCCTAGAAAAGTGAGCAATGTTACGGCTCTCTGCTTTTCTGCCTTCCTGCTTACTGTACTGGATTGTCAACCTCGGAGGGATACATTTCTAAAATGTACTACAAACTTCAACTCAGTATATAGAAGTGGGGACATTATTTTTAGTTCCCCACATGATTTTTTCAGTCACACTTGACGACCAAAAGTGTAGAAATCTGTGAGGTGATGCTTTAGGCCAGCCCCAGATCTGTGCCTCCAAAACCCACATCACCACCCTCAACTCAGATACCTGTATTCTGGTGAAGATGTGGGATGAGCATCCTAAATGAATGTGTGTGTGTGCCATCAGCTCTGAATCTCTGGATCAGTTTCTCAACCTTGGAACTATTAACATTTGTGACCAAATAATTCCTTGTTGTGGGGACTGGGGGGTGGAGTGCTTTGTACCCTGGGATGTCTATCAATATTCCTGTCCTGGGAATGTCAGTAGCAAAACCCTCCCCCAAGCACAGTTATGGAAACCAAAAAATTTATCCAAACCTTGCCAAATATGTCCTGTGGAACAAAATCACATCTAGTGGAGAACCACTACTCTCAACTCTATACTAGTACTTTACTCTTTTCCCATAGGTAGAAGATCTAGAGAGGAAATTCCTGAAGAGAGAAACAAGCAGAAATTGTAAATGCTACACATTTACCAATACAATGATGAATGAGGACTGGAATAAATTTTTTTTCAAACATACAATCAAACCTCAGTTGAAAGTTAAACTTTGTTCTGCATGATCATAATGACAGGGGCTGAGTCACAGGTCACAAGACAGGTTAAGTCACAATATACTAAGCAGAAATAAGTGCTGGGCACATGACAACCAGAGAAATAACACCTAATGCTATATGTTTCACTATACATTGAAGTTTGTAAGTCTGTAAGCTACTAAACATCTTGAAAACAAAGATATGCACTATGCTTTCATTTTAAATCATTATAGATATTAAACTCTATATAATTAATTTACTGTGCACCGGGAGAAATTGTATTCTTTTGTGTCCCAATCAGGTTTCTTTGTGATTGAATAAACACACTCTTAGCTGACTTTGTAGGATGATCAAATATTACTTTTATAAAAAGTAAACAAAAATTAATTTATTATTAGAAATAAAAGATTATGATCTACTAAGGTAGTTATAGTATTCCCATTTGCTTCTTTTTGTAAAATGCCTATGTTCATAAGCTTCACATTGGTGTAACGAGACACACGAGGAAATAAATTTATAAAGAGAAAATGTATGTTTTATTGTTCTAGAGGTTCCAGTCCAAGATTGGGTGGTCATCACACTTTGGACCTCTCTGCTGAGGACAGCAGATCTTACTAGAAGTATGTGTCAAAGCAAACTGTTTACACCATGACCCAGAAAGGACAAGAAATGGACCAGACCAGACTCCACTAAGTCCTTTCAATGACCTCCCTCTAAGTCCCATCTTTTAAAATTTCCATCATCTCCCAGTAACACCACCCTGTGTACAGGGTCTTTGAAGGATCTTTGGGGGACACTCCGAATCATAGCAATGTCTCAATGTTAGCCAATAAGGCACTGCACCATTATGTTAGGAAGGCATCAGGATTGAATGAAAGATAACAAGGTATAAAATATGTTTTGCATAGAAAATCTATTTGAAGTGTTTTTATCTAGATGATATATTCAAATTTATGAGCATATAGATAAAGGAAAAACATAAACAAGACTGACTGAATGTACATAGAAAATATTGAAATGAATGAATATCAAGTGATATATTTCTTTACTACAGAAAAAAAAGGAACAAGAGATGTATCTTGCAAAGTCAGAGACATTTAGCATATTAACAAAAGCTCAATGCTTTCAGTTTATAGGTTTGGGTTTTTAAAGGCAGAACAAAAAAGGAAATGGGTTCTTTTTAGGTGCTTTTACTGCAAGTGTGTTTTTACCAGGATTTTACAGTGGGGTCTTCGTAAGTGGAGTAACCTGAACCAGAGAGAAATGGAAATGACTAAGGGTCAGGAGATCCTTTGCTGGCTCAGCAGAGCTGATATCTACCTGGTCTTTGCACAGTCTAGCTGGTGGTGCATGTATGTGGTGATCTCCTGCAGCCTCGTGAGAACTCACATTATCCCTTCGCTTCCCATCACACTTACATCTCGCCCTTCTTTTCAGGGGCACATCGCCTCGCTTTACCCCTGAAATCCCCTTGCTTTGAATTGCCACCTCCCGATTCAAGTCACTCTACTGCTAGGCGTCCTCAGATCGTTATGGTGAAGGGTGAAGGTACCTGACCGAGATGCTAGGTGGGCCAGAAACTAGGTCCTTTGCCAAACTCCTGCTCAGCGAGGGACACCTCCTGCTGGAGGAAGGGAAGCCCCAGCCTTCCACAGAGAGGAAATCCCTGTCTCCAGCTATGTGTCCATGTTCTGTGTCCACTGAGACAGTAGATCTTCATTCTTTTTAAAAATTAATATGCCTAAAGAAAGAATCTTTTTCACTTTACCCAAAAACACTATGTGAGTTGTCAGGGGTTCCACACACTTCTCCTTCACTATTTCATGTGCCTCTGCTTCAAATCATACTCAGAAGGTGTTCCTTTCCTGCTATAATTATCTGAAAATGGACTACTTGCTAAGCACAAAAGTTTCACTTTGGGTTTTGTATAAAATCAACTCCATAAAAATAAAGTGCGCAGAAAGAAAGAAAAATTGCTAAAAAGCAGGCACTGGGGAGGTCACGCTGTTGTGTGACTCCCTCCATCAGGCTCTTCCGTGTGCATGAGGAAAGAAGAGATTCTGAGGCAGGGCCATGGACTCACTAAAGGACAGTGGCCAGGCCTATGGGAGAGCAGAGGCCATGGAACCTGCATTTGAAGGAGCTCCCAAAGCCATTCTTGTTTTTTTGTTTGTTTGTTTAATAAAAGCACAGAGTTTAACTTGTTCTAACTCTGTCTCCAGGGTTCCACCCACTGCATTTTTTACATACATGATAATAGTATATACATTGACACATTTATAAAAGCTTGAAGCGTACTTGTTTTAACTCAGTTCCCAGTATTTCCCCTTCCTCTATCAAACTCCGTACTTGTTTTTTTTTTATTTTTGAGCAACCTTACAAGATTTTAACAAAACAATATAAAATGTGTATAAGATGTGTATATATTCTGGACATTGCAATTATCCCCAGGAGTGCCCCCGCCAATTACCCTCCCTTATCCCTCCCTTCCCCTTCCCATTATAACTCTAAAAATAGTATTAGATTGTAAAGCATTACATCTTATCTGGATTT